>CAUYRT010075159.1:0-36534 GCA_963574885.1 Lepilemur ruficaudatus
AGACCGTAAATACCTCTAGCAGCACGAAGGCAGTGGTAAGAAGGTTGTTCCTTCTCCTTTCCCAACATCCCTTCCCAACCTCTTTTATCCATTAAAATTGTCCTAGATTTTATCCATCCTCCAAAATGTAAAGAAGAGTCAATAATTTTACTGGAAGTGATGACTAGTCTTCACCGTAGATTTCTACAGTGATGTGTAACTGACAGCACTTTAGACTCAGAGCAGCAGCATTTTAGGTTTGAAGTAGCAATTAGCCACAAAATTAGGTCAACAAAAGACAGGATAAATGATTCCTAAGAGAGCGAGCGTTTGCAAGGTGAAAAAAATGGGATCGGGGAGGACATGACAGAACCATATTATGAAATTATTACAAAAATTATCTCATCTAGATTATCCTTCTTAAAAAATGTGATCTTTTGCATCATACAAAATAAAATCCTTTCTAAAGTGGTCATCTAACTATGCTTTCTTGGCATATGCTTTTCCACATCTCTGTCCATTTTGGCAATTTGCAATACACTCACTCCTTCTTACTTTAAATCTGTAGGAAATTTTAAGTCAAGCTGCGACACATGCCAAAGCTTTATAGCAGTGTTCAGACACATGTTACCAATGAACAAGAATCTCCAGGAAGACTCCTGAATGCCAGCCCCTCCAGTTCAAAGTTCATAATACTATTTAGTCTACAGATACAGTATATATATATACCCCGTGGTAGGAGCCTTAGTGATTCCATGTCCTGTAGTACTGCTGTGGTCCCTAACCCTAAGACGCCAGCCTGGTACCAGGATACCAGTCCACGGCCTGTTAGGAACCCGTGCACATCACCACCTGAGCCCTGCCACTGCCCCCACATCCATGCAAAAATTGTCTTCCATGAAACGGTCCCTGGTGCCAAAAAGGTTGGGGATCACTGCATATACTGGTGGTCCTGAAGGTCAAAGAGAGAGCTGCCCCTAAGCTGGGAGGTTAGGAGAGGGAGAGAGGGAGGAAGGGAAGCACAGGAAGGTGGGGGTGGGGGTAGAGGGGGAGAGAGGGACGGAGAGAGAGAGAGAGAGAGAGAGAGAGAGAGAGAGAGAATAGAGCCACTATAAAGGGTAACCCTGTAATAAGATCCAAGGTGAGTTATTTTTGTTGGAGGAGGAATATAATTCAGAGTAGAATTTTTAATTGATGCATAGTAGTATATATTTTGGGGGCACATGTGATATTTTGATACATGCATACAATGTTTAATGATCAAATCAGGGTAATGAGGTTACACATCACCTCAAACATTTTTCTTTATGTTGGGAACATTCAAATTCTTCTCTTCTAGCTATTTTGAAATGTACAATACATTACTGTTAACTATAGTCATGCTACTGTACTATCAAACACTAAATCTTATTTTTTCTATCTAACTATACTTTTGTACCCATTCACCAACCTCTCTTCATCCCCTTTTCCCTTACCCTTCCCAGCCTCTTGGAACCACCAATCTACTCTCTATCTCTATGAGATCCACTTTTTTACCTCCCACATATGAGTGGGAACATGCAATATCTGTCTTTCTGTTCCCGGCTAATTTTACTTAACGTACTGACCTCCTGTTCTGTCCATGTTGCTGAAAATGAGAGGATTTCATTCTTTTTTATGGCTGAATAATATTTCATTGTGTATATATACACCATGTTGTCTTTATCCATTTGTCCACTGATGGACTCTTAGGTTGATTCCATAGCTTGGCTATTGTAGATAGTGCTGCAATAAACATGGGATGCAGATACCTCTTTGATATATTGACTTTGCAGCAGTGGGATTGCTGAATCACGTTCTAGTTCTGTTTTTAGTTTTTTGAGGAACTTCCATTTTGTTTTCCATAGTGGCTGTACTAATTTACATTCCCACCAACAGTGTATGGTGGTCCCCTTTCTCAGGGAGAGTTTTTGTGGAGACTCTATTGCCTTCTTCAACTTTTTCTCTTCTTTCTCTCTCCTTCTTTTACCATGCTCCAGCCAGATTGATTTTTAACTATTGTTAGAATCGGATAATCTCCTTCTGAATCAGGATCACTGCACCTGCAGTTCCCTTTGCCTGGAATGCTCTTCCCTTGGCCTTTATCTTGCACGTGTTAGATGTTCTATCTCTTCAGAGAAAACTACCCTGGCCACCGCTCTAAAGTCAGTCCTACCCAATTATTTTCTATAACAGTACAGCACCTTTTTAATTTTCCTCATAAATTAACAGCATGCTTTTGTTTTATTTATTTCTCTATTAACTGCTTTACCGATTGGAATGTGAACTCTTTGTGAACAGAAATTGTGTATCAGGATGACTATTATAGTCCCAGAACTTAGTCTAGTGCCTGGTATACAAAAGGACAGCATAAAATATTGTTCAATAAACAAACCAGGAATGTATATCTGCTCCTTCAAAATCCAAAATTCAGTCTGTAAATCAAGCTGCAAAATAAGCTGAGAAGCAGTTGCCTACATACATTAACACTCTCTGTAAGGGGACTCACATATGTGCCAGAATCTTCATTTTCACACAAAGGAAAGATATCTCATCCTCCATAATCTCCCCAAAACTTTCATCCAAGCAAGAAATGGGACAGACAGGTCAATATGTGTGCATAAAATTTAGTTATTATTTATACCAACCCTGAACGAGATGAGCAGGAGGTACAAAGGTCTACAGGATTTCTAAAAAACAAATTTCAATTTCATCCTGTTGAAACATAGAAAAATGTTTGCCTTCATGATTTTTGTTGAGAAACGCAATCTTCAGTGGGACATGGGGTCCCTGCACATTCTTACAGGTGATGCCAAGAATGCAGTATCCTGACAGCTCTCTATCTAGCCCATTTCTCAGGGTTTCATTTACATCAAGCAATCTTTAAGGAAGAGGTAATTTTTCCTTCTAGGAAAAAGAGAAGCCTTGCTTACTGTTTGTTTTAAATGCAGTAGATTCTACGAGCTCAGTGTTCCTCAACTTTAATCAGGGCTGGTCTCAAGGGCATGCATTCTGTGAGTTCTCACAGCACCCCACATTTAGGAGGGTCCTGCATTTGGCTTAATACTCTTCTTTCACCATCTTAATATTCTTAATAATTTTATCTTTGAGCTTGTATTTTTTAAGTGAAATAGAAAGAGACAACAGAGCAAACACACAAGCAGGGGAGATACATCCAACATGCATGTTCACCATTCCTTGCTGCACGATTCACATACAGCATTTGCAATGCCCGCCAGCCCAGAATTCTGGGAGTTCAGTGAGACTCAAAGCAAGTACAACATAAGCCTGTCACATCTATGACTGACTAATGAGGGCTCTGACAGCCCCAAGATGCCACCCTTTCTATCACTCCAGAACTTGATTAGAATGTAGAAAAAAAGCAATGGCATTCTAAGAAATACAAGCAACCAAGTAACCTGATCATATCCTTTCTTACTCATGTTACTTCCTTGTATTAGCTTGCCACTTAACATTCAAAATGATGGCATAGAAATAAAGAGAAAGATAGGGCCACCCACAGTTCCTTTTCATTGCAGGCCTTGCTTATTCGTCAATAATGCAAATGTAGAAAATTTAATAGAATGCATATCAAGAAATAAAATAAAACAGTTGAATTAGTTTTGTGTGGTATTTCTACTCTTCTGGTATGAATAAAATACAAACACATATACAAGCTATAAAATACCAATTATGTAATTTCAGTGATTCCCCATACCTACTAAATGCTCTTATACTCACATTTAAAACTAACATTGCACAATATAAAAATGAATAGCAAAATTCATGCTAACAATTGAAAATTTTTTAATTTTTGTCTAATTAGAATTATATCTACAAAAAGAAAACAACCTAATAAGTTAAGAAAGAGACAGAGAAGAAAGAAAAAATATTATATTCTAATGCCTTTAATGGCATATTTTTCCTAGTTTTTGAATAAAGGATCCTGCACTTCATTTTCAACAGGGTCTCACAAATTGTGGCCATCACTGGCTGAAATGGAAGCCCACTGCATCCATCTTGCATCCTCCATGTTGCCTCTGAATGACATGGAGACAAGGAGAAACATTACAAACATGCTATGCTCATGCCAACTGGTGTGCCATGAGAGAGAAAGTTGTATGTCTCTGACCCAGGAATCTCATGTCTTCTGCTAGCATCCATGAAACAGTAACAGGCTAACTTATTAGCTTGCAAGTAGGGTAAAATCTCAGACTCTGACAGTTTTTATACCAACTACAAACACAGATACCAGGAAATATAAAAGATCTGCTATAGCCACAGAATTTCCAAGCAGGCAAGCCCAGTTTAACCCCTTTCCACTTAATGCAAATTCTTCCCTTCATAATTTCATCCTTTGTTGCACAATTTAGTTTTGGTGACATCCTCTTCTATCCAATTTGTTCAAACCACACCAGTATCCTTGTTTTACTATACACTCTTGAGTTAATGAAAATGTTAACATTCTCCTTAATTTGTCTTTTTCCATGAGGTCTCATTAACTTGAATATTTTCCCTAATTTACTTAATTCATTTTATTTCTACCATCTAATCCTGACAACTTTTTCTTCCCTCCATAATAAATATGCCTTTTTAATAGTATAGCCCAGTGAAATGTTTCCTTGTGGCGTGTCTTTATTACCTATTCAAACATTTTAAAGAGATGATATTCACATCAACCAATCTTTCCTAATTACCACAATCTAACTTTCCCTACACTACTGATCCTAATCATAAAGCTTCTAGCAAAAGATAGAGGCAGAAAATTGCTTTAAAATCCTCTCAAACATATTATGATCTAAATTTTGTTTAAACTCTATATGCATATATGTTATAAATCTGTATATATGCTTATAAAAGTATAGAAAAATTGGGGAAAGATACACAAATTAACTGAACATAACTCCACATATGTGGGTTGAGAAGCAAAAAAGAAGACTTAAATGATTCTACTGCTTGAATTTCACAATTAAAATCTTTTATTTTTATAATAAAACAAACCAAACCTTAAATTTTACAAAATTATTTGCAAAATACTCACCAATAAGAACAAAAGACTATTTTCCACTTCATGCTTTCTTACTAAAAAATTCTATAATTACTCCCTGTTCTCTATCACATGGAGTACAAAATCCTGCCCTTGGTGCTCAGAGCCTCTCATAAGTACAGCTTATCCCCCGCCCGCCATTCACAATAACCATTCATCCCCCACTCTTTCCCATCTGCCATCATTGGGGGAGATCATTCAGCAATCCCCTTCTACCAACAACACAGAGGTCATATTCACGTTTGCTTCCAGAATTATTTGTATGCTAAGCATTTCTTTTTCTCACCTCAACATCATCTAAATCTATTCATCCAACTCAAACCCATATTTGCCCTAAGCTTTTCACTGAGCTTCTATTAACTTTAATGACACTTAAAAATAAGATTATACTGTTTGCCTCTTAATTAGATCTAATTCTTCTGTGAATGTTACCCTTGAAGCCAAGCATAGAGATTTTTAAGTTTATTGAAGGTAGAAATCATGCTTTATCATATTACTGTTATGTATAACGTACCTGAAAAGCAATGGACACCACCAATCAAGAGGATCTGCTCTGCACTCTTCAGACCACATGAGGAAAGGAAGCCAAGACCATGGTAGATACCTCTCAAAGAACAATCTCTCAAAGGAGAAATATGCATATTCTACTTCCAGTTATCCAAGCAATAGAACTCTTTGCCGTGTAAAAAAAAAAAATGGCATTACAGAGTGACTATAGTTAACAATTTTGTATTGCATATTTCAGAATAACTAGAAGAGAGGATTTTGAATGTTCTCACCCCAAAGAAATGATAAATGTGTGAAGTGATGGATAAGCTAAATACCCTGATTTGATCATCACACAGTACATACATGTATCAAAACATCACACTGTGCCTAATAAAAATGTATCATTGTTATGTGTCAATTAAAAATAAAACTTTTAAAATGGCATTATAATGAGAAAAACTACATGCATGTAAAATAAACATTGATTAGGGGCAGGGTTACATTTGGTCTAGTTAACTCCAATTTAGTAGAATGTTTGGGTATGATTGGAAGGATGTGTATAACAACAACAACAACAATAACAACAAGAACACAAGACCATAAAGCAGAAAATTTTGAGTTATACATAAAAGGATTAACTTGGGCTTGAGCCCTGGAGAGGATTTCAGGTACTAAAGCACTCTAAATTCTCTTGTTGAATCCGGCCAGGCTGATGAAGGTAATAAGCAATACTGTTTTATATCCATGTTGTTTCACTGGTTATAAACTTACTAATATCACTGTAGGAAAGGAGCCATGAGCTAGGGAAAGGTGGGAGATCCTCTCATGATGCCTGCAGGAGTAAGCCCACTCTTGAGCTGTTAAGATTGTTTGCCTTGCCCATCCCATAACACTCAGGAAGTTTGGGACTGCCTAGAATGGAAGTAGAATAGGAAGTCAACACCCGTGTTCATTAGGTCTGAGTTCAATCCTTGGGTTGAATCACTTATTATTTTCCTGTTAGTCTCAAGTCTCCCATGTTTACTCATGCTTCCTCATTCCTTCTCTCCCTCCTCGGCTCTGTTCCCATTGCTCTATCCATCACTAGATTAAAGGACTAAAAGAAAGAAAAACAAAACTAAAAGAAACAAAAACAAAAGGGTCAATTCTGTAGAAGGGAAAGGAAAAGAAACACCTTCCACATCTTTAGTAAGATTATGGGCCAGAGCTATTTTTCATAGTTAATTCAATGGATAGTCACTATATATCCTCCAGTCTTCTAGCACATGGTGATATGAAGCTATTATTGATGTCTTCAATGATTAGAGATGGCTGTATTTATTTTTCAATTGATAAAAGTTCTGTTGGTATCATTTTCCTGTCAGAAAAGAAAAATAAAGGCGAACAATATTTCAAGAATGAATATGCTTTGTGTTTTTTCCTACCCCAGAAACTATGGCATACAGCATATTCCCATCAGGGCAACTAAATGATCACAGTTGTATCCACAAAGCATGTACAAGTGGTTCCTGAAGGTTTAGCAATTGAAAGACATGTCACCAGCAATATGAAAGTGATTTCTACTGCACTGGAAAAATCTTGAGGGTAGAGTTATAGGTTCAATGATTCAAATAAGATTTGTTTTTTACCTACCACATAGAAGAGACTGTGTTAATTATTGCAAAAGACATTAAAATAAAAACAATAACAAAACTGAGAATGATATGTGTGACCAAATCATCTCAGTTTATCCAGGTCTTTCCCAGATTTAGCACTGAAAAGTCTCACATCCTGAGAGCTCCTTTAGTACTGCATAAACTGAAATGGTTGGTCACAAAGGCACTTTACTTGTTGCAATAATGACTAAGATAATTACAACTATGGACAAAACTGAAAAGTCATTTACATTCCAGACTTTAGTGTCAGGTCTAAAACCAGAAAATATTTGCATGACCTGGCATAACACATTATTATAAACTGAGGGTAGTGTCAAACATTGAATTATACCTAGCCCCAACATAAGGAGTTGACACTCAACATTGTCTCAGATAAATATCTCAGAATTCCAAATTCTCTACATGCAATGCCAGGTAAGTTTAACCCTTACTGTTTTGTTAAAAAAAAATGTTTAAAGCAAGTTTGATTTTCCTTAATAGTTAATACTTTAATTTGATTTAAAATATAAAAACTGAAGACTTATGAATTGTAATATTATGACTATAAATAAGTATTCATTGGATTCTTTCCTCATAGGATCTCTTGGCACTATTTAAAGGAAAGTTATCTACTGCAAAAGGTTAATCAACTCAAACTCAACAAAAGGTCTGACTTTAATTGAAAGTCCAAATGTCAAAATCTGAGACAGGCTTTAAATAGAGCAAAACAAATTTAACATGTGGGATGCTAAAAATTATCTTGTTTAAATTTGCATTCCCAAATCCTCACTAGGATGACAGTAAATAGTTTGTGAGAATGACAGCAGATACTTGCTAAAATGACAGTACACATTTTGATGATAATGTCAGAACATGTGCATGAGGGATATTAGTCTATAGCTTAATTATCTTGTAATGCTTTAGTCTGGTTTTAGTATTTGGGAAATTCTGGCCTCTGAAAAATAATTTGGGAAATGTTGTCTCCTACTCTGCTTTCTGTGGAGGAGTTTGTGTAGAACTGGTATTACTTCTATCTTAAGTAGTAGAATTTGCCAATGAAATTGTCTGGGCATAGAGTTTTCACACCATTAGAATGGTTTCAATCGTGAGCTCAAACTTAATAAATGGATAATCTATTCAGGTTCTATTTCTTCTTGAAGACATTCTTATATTTATAGTTTGTATTTTTCAAAGAAATTGTCAAATTCATCTGAGTTGTCAAATTTATAAGCATAAAGTTTGTCATAATATTCCCTTATTGTCCTTTCAATATCTGAAAGAATCTATACTGGCATTCATTATTTTATTTCTTATCTAAATAAAAGTATTTTCTCTGTTTCATTCTTGATGTCTGCCTCAATCAGTTACTTTTATTGCTCTTTCCCAAGATCAGCTTTTATTTTTATTGATTTTGTTTATTGATATCCTGATTTCATCTTCATTTATTTCTGCTCTTACATTATTTCCTTACTTCTACTTCCTTTGAGTTACATTTGTTCTTTTTGTTTTCCTATGGTAGAAGTTTAAAGCATTGATTTGAGACCTATATCCTTTGTAATAGCAATAGTTAGTGCTATAGATTTCCCTCCAAGAACTGTTTTAGCTGCACCCCACAAACTTTGATATGTTACGCTTTGTTTTCATTTAAGTAAACATATTTTTTAAAAAGAAAAAGATTTCTTTCAATAGTCCATGCAACTTCCTTTTTAAATCATGGATAGCCTGGTAGTTTATTTTTTTAAGTATTGGAGATGTTTCCAGATGACTTTCTATTACTGATTGCTAGTTTGAATTCAACTGTAGTAAGAAAACAAACTTGGTATAATTTTAATTCTTGTAGAGATGAGGAGGTTTGTTCTATGGCCAGAATATAGTGCATCTCAGTGCACTTGAGATGAATATGTATTCTGCTGCTGCTGTATGGATTTTTCTATAAATGTCAACCAGATCAACTTGGTTGATTGTATTCTTCAAGTCTCCTATATCCTTACTAATTTTCTGTCTATGTGTTCTATCAACTATTGATATCAGGGTCCTGAAAAAAACCTATTATAATTGTGGATTTATTTATTTCCCCTTTGTAAGTTATGAGGTTTTGTGTTTGTTTATTTGCTTGCTTCATTTATTATGAAGCTCTCTCCTTATTAAGTACATACATGTTTGGCATTATAGACTGTAGACAGATTATCAGTAGGATGTAGAAGACTTAAACAACACACTCAACCAACCAACTCTTTGCACTTCTATTCAACAAAGTAATAATAAGTACAAGGAAACAGATACAAAAATATTCACTGTACTACTGATTTTACTAGCAAAAAAAGTGAGAGCTAATTGTTCAGAAGTAGAGAAATAGATACATAAACTGTAGTTTATTTATATGATGCATACTATGAAATAGCTAAAATAAATAAAACTTCAAGTATCAGTTTGGTTAAATCTCAAAAACAAAATGTTGAATGTAAGAAGCAAGTTACAAAGGGATACATACAGTATTATGGAGTGTAGCTTTACAAAATCTATCAAATTAATTTATTTTCTCCAGAAAAAGGAAGCATACAATATAATCATATCACTATATACCAAAAAGATATTTGATAAAATCCAAGAAATTCTTTTAAATACATTTTTATATAAAAATACTAAGTAAAATAAGAACATGAAAAAACTATTTAATGCAATGTGAAAAATATATATTGCAAATTCTAAAGCAATTACTAAAAAAAAGTAAATACAGAGATATAATAAATAAGCCAATAGGTGAAGATAAATTAGATTTATAATGAATGTGGAATTAATCCAAAAGAAAGTAGGGAAAGAGGAAAAAAGAAATAAAGAAGAGATGGCATAAATAAAAGATAACTAGCAAGATGGCAAATTTTAAGTCTTATCATATTAAAAAAAATTAAGTATAGATGGTTTAAACAATCCAATTAAAAGACAGAGATTGTAAGATTAGACAAAAAACAAGACCAATCTATATATTGTCTACCAGATCAACTTTAATTATGACAACACAGAGCATTTAAAAGTAAAAGGATGGGGGAAAAAAACCAGGAAGAGTTAATCAAAAGAAAGCAGATATCACTTTTAGAAGACCAAGTAGAGCTCATACCAAGGAACATTACTAGGTTTAAGGGAGATACTACATTACATTAAAGGAGATGATTCATCAAGAGCATATAACAGTCCTTAATGTCTTTGTACCCTAAGAATAGAGCTTTGTCAGTGGAAAAGAAAGCAAACCCTGTAAAATAATTCAAAGAGGTTTATTCCTAGCTGAATATGTGCAACCATGACCCGGACAACCATGCCCAAGAAGCCTCGAGCAAATGGTCTCACAGTGGTTGAGTTACCATTTGGTTTTATACATTTCAGGGAGACAGGAATTACGCATACAGTCATAAACCAGTATATGGAAGGCCTACATTGGTTTGGTCCAAAAAGATAGGACATCTCAAAGCAGGGGATTACAGGTTATAGGTGAGTTTAAAGATTCTTTGATTTGTAATTGGTTAAAAAAATGAAGCTTTGTCTAGAGGCTTGGAATGTTTTAGTTTAAGATAAGGAAGTCCGTTAATTAGAGACAAGCCAATGGACATATACTGAGAGTCAAGTGATCTGTTAAGTAAACTGATGACCTGCAGGTGTGCTTTAACCTTTGTCTTACATGGCCTTACTCTTGTTAATAATTTTGTGCCTTGTTGTTAAAAAGAATAACTTCAAAAGGGACAGGGCATAACTAGGCGTGTCTGACTTCTCCTCATGACCAGCAACTCAGCTTTAAAGTTCTTTTTGTGGGGGGTGTAAGGGTCCCCTTGGCAAAGCGGGGATCCATTCAGTTGGCTGGGGGGCTTAATATCTTAATTTAGTTCACAACTTCAAAATATGTAAAGCAAAAAAAAAAAAAAAGACAGAACTTAAAGGATAAATAGAAAAATCCACAACTATAGTTGGAAACTTCACTAGTTCTCTCTAATAATAAAGATAGGAAATAAAACAGTAAGTATATAGAAGACCTGAAAAACTCTAAAACCACCTTAACCTAGCTGATATTTATAGAATACTCCACTCAACAATAACAGAATACATATATATTCTCTTTAAGTGTGCATGGAATGCTGATCAAGATAGAACATATTCTGGGCTATAAAACAAATTTCAATAAATTTAAACGATTGAAATCATCAAAGTATGTTCTATTATTACAAAGGAATTATCTATAAACTAATAATAGAAATATATCTGAAAAAATTCCAAATATGCAAAAATTAAAAATATATTTCTACGTAACTCAGGTGTGAAGTAGAAAATCACAAGGAAAAGTATGAATGTTTAAATATAATAAAAATGCAATGTAACAAAATGTGCGAGACACAGAAAAAGCAGGGCTTAGAAGGAAATACACAACATTGCACAGTCAAATGAAAAAAAGATGTTTCAAGTCAATTATCTGAATCTTTACATTAAAAATAAAAAAAATAAAAGCAAAAGAAAACCAAAGCAAGTAAAAGAAAGGAAATAAAGATAAGATCAGAAATCAATAAAGCTGAAAACCAAACAACAATGGAGAAAATGAGAGAAACTGAAAGCTGATTGTTTGAAAAGATCAATGAAATTGATAACCCTTTAGGCAGAATGATAAAAACAGAGAAGACACAAATGATCAATATTATGAAAATTAATTAAGTACAGCTACATTCATTAAAATGGCTAAACTGCTACAATACAGTATTCCATGAAAAATACACATCATTTATATAAAAACTGAAAAACGCAAAATTAAATACCATATTTTTAGCATCAGACACAAATGTGTTAAAACTATACAGAAAAGCATTAGAATGATAATCAGTAAAATCAAGAACTTTGTCACCTTAGTAGGGAGAAGGAATGATGTACTTAGGGTGGAGCACACAAAGGCTCTCCAAGGCATGCTTTGTTTCTCAAGTAGAATAACAGGAACGTGAATATTTTTTTTACTGTTATTAATTAAGCCATAGGAAAAATAAATAAGTCTCTTTCCCAATTATTTAAACAATAAACCTGAGGGTTTTTTCTTTAATTCTAAAATTCCTTAACATAAACTAGCAACTTTCAGGAAAACCACCAAAATATCTGCCCAATTAAGCAAGGATAAGGGTGGTAGAAGTTTTTTCTTCTCTAGCCACACCATAAACTTTTGCTATGAAGAGTCTGACAAACAGCACAGACCTTACAAAACACTTTCTTTCATGCAGAAAGAACTACCACATATTAATTAAATGTACCACTAAAATAAGCTGTGAATGCTGAAACTTCAAAGCTGGATAGAGTCAGTTCTGGCAATATTCTTTATGCAGAATCTCTACTTATATGGGTACATTTTTCTTTTCCTCCAACCCGACCCACCCACTCAATAAGACAAAATAAACAGGAATAAGGGAAATCAAATGTTTGAATGGTAGAGACTGAACCTTAATTTTTATATTAGCCATAAAACTCCCTGAACCAAAAAAGAAATGTTGAAATGTTCAATATGGTTTGCTTTTTATAACTATTTGTCTGTCAAAAGAATCTGAGGAATGAACTCAGCATGTTCATTTACCCACAACTATAAAAGAATATCCTACTAAACAGGTTGATCACTAAATCAAACAAAGGAAAAATTCTAGATAAATCTGTTTATCAAGAGACATTCCTTCAGCAAAAAATACAAAGAGATGCTGTGCAGAGCTGTCCTTAACCTTCTGAGACTAGAGACATGTCAGCAGATAGAAAAGGGTTGAAGCAAAAGACAAAACTGATAAGGTCTGAAAATCTCTATTAACAACAATATTGGTATTTGAAGGCATTGACATGATAATATGGAAATAACAATAGTAAATGTAGCCTAAATCAATGATAACTTGTTAGGGTTCAACTTTGTAAATGGAGACACGCGCAGGTAATACCATACCACTGGCACAGAATTCCCTAAAACCACATTGTTACTAATTCTATCTCATCAAGGATATGAAATCTCCCAAATCACAAACATAGGCAGGCACTGTAGCAATACAGAGAATATTCCGAGCCGCCAGGAGCATTTCCTGAACAATGCATTTCCTAGGGAATTTTATGGGCAGGGAAGAAATGGAAGGGGTTGTACCAATGATTCATGTGTAAGTCAACTAGAAACCTCTACCCAAAATACTTCTACTCCTGTTGTATATCTTCATTATCACATTTAATTGAGCAGGCCATAGTCTCATCAAAATTCAAATTCATTTACTTTATTTTGACACTTAGAAATGTCTGATTAATACAGCCAGTAGGCTTCACATCTATTACCTCTTTTATTTTTTCATAATTTATTAAAAGGAAAATATCTACAGAGTCTGTGCCCCATTGACTCCCTTCACCAACCTCACGATCATGTGTGGAGATATTCTCCAATGTTCATCACAAGATCCAATCCCCAATGTTCATCAGGAGATCACTCACAGGCTGCAAAGGTGATCAGCAGGACAGAGGGCAACCCCAATGCCTCGCTCACTGGTTGGGCTGCCTCTGCTAAAAGTCCAGAAGGAAAAGGAGCAGATGTTGCAGTAATCACCAGCGTTGATACAGTCACGAACTATCGTTTAAAGAAACAAGCTTAAAAACAAATTTTACAAAAAGTACTTCAAAGACTACATAACATCAATCAAAGGCAGGAATGAATAACAGAAACTAAAGAGGAAAAAAAAAAAACCTTTTATGATGCTACTACAAAACAAATCTAGCATATTTTTACTAATTCCAAGAGTTGTCAGTTCTTTCTTGGTGAAAACATGAATTCATGTGGCATCGGGGTCTGCTAGACAGGCTACCATGAGATATGATCCCACACATGAATTTATTTAAAGGTGATTTTAAAAGGAGACCATGGCAGTTGGTTTAGGAACTTACTTTTAATTTATCACTTGTCATTATAACTGGCTGCTGCTTTTTTATATCCACACAAAACTTGCACTTCAACACACTGGGCTGACGTTATCTTGAGTTTCCATTTATTTATACTTTGGTTTATTTGGTGTGGAGGCATTGTTCAAAAAAAAATGGGTTGTGTTAAAAATAAAGCATATCTAAAATAAAAAAAAGCACACTCATATTTATAACTTAGCAAAAGTGTTGTGGTCCAGCACTCTACTCAAGCACTGAATACTACTGGGAGTCTCCAGCAACAGGGAGAATTGCAAATGAGGATAAAGTCACCACACAATCTTCTGAAAGGTTATGTTTCTCTTTTAATGCACATTAAATTGACTAGTTGCCTCTGTATCTCTGTATGAAACAAGTGAATTCATAGTGGCAAAGCTGGTGACATTTTGAAATCCTTTATGAGGAAAGCCTAAATACCAGCTCTAGCACACACAATCTCTAAAATATTCCAGAAAAAAAAAAAAGACTATTCAAATCGTGATTCCCTCCTCCCAACATAGCTCTAACTTCCTCGGCAATGTCCTGATCTCAAAGATGAAGTTTCCATATTCCCCAATACAATCACCAAGGACTCCACAGCATATGATTCCTTGTTCAAGTCTGCAGATTAATCACTGTGAAAACAGCCAGACCTCTTGCCCTCTACTGAAAAAGTAGGCCATGGGGAGCATAACTCTTCACATACCCTTGTTGCTGCCAAATATTAAGGGGCGGGGTGTGACAGTATGCCCATTATGCTTTGAAGAATAATTTTAATTATGTGTGTGTATTATTCCTCATCAAGCATACTCTTACAGTAAACACTAAAATGGAAAAATACACTAAATTCAAACATGACTATTCTATGAAAAAAAAAAATAAGCATTACAGTGTGCTCCGCAGTTGCGTGGCACACATTTCTATAGATTCTGGATACACATGGTGCACAGCTGTTGCCTAAATCTGGCCCTTGGGGGCGAGGATGGAAGAAAACACAATTAGAGGTGAAATAAGCAGGTGTTTTCCTTTGTTTGTTTGCTTTCATTATTTGAGTAGGAAGAGCAAGATAACTTCCTATATGGCAAAGTACACAGAAGCACTCAAACTCTTCATCTGATTGTTCTGCCTCTTAACGGCAAAGTGACAGTATTCTTTCTGGAAATAAATTTACCTTCAGGACCATGGAGTACAAGAATAAAAAAAAAATGTCTTTGTTGGTCTGAGCTAAAATTAAAATACATTTATGACACTAAATTCTACTCTGCCCTACTCCTTAAATATTAAATGGACATTAATGCAGAACTTACTTCAGCCCACCTTTTATTATAGCTAATTGTAATTTTCTCATCTCCCTTATCAGAAATAAACTCCTTGAGGTCAGGAACGGTATTATTCATTTGCGTCCTAAACACAAATCTTGTATAAATATTTATGGAATGATCTGCATCCAGCAGACACACCAAAATATCTGTAAAACGAATCAGTTCTAGTCCCTGAGGGAAATGCTATGAGAACAAGATCTTTTTTGGAATTATGATATTTGAGACAAGTGTAGTCTGTTCACACAGGTAACAAATTTCACTTGCTGGTAGTAATTTAGTGCAAGAAAACAAGGTGGAAACTTCAAGTAAAATCCTCATGTTTCCAAAGTAGAGAGGTAACAAAATAAAGATTTTTTTTCTCTCCCTCCAACCTTGTTCCATATGTATGTTGCTATTGGATTGCTCTTATACTAGTTACATGATTTTAAAACACTATGGATCCTAATGAACATATAAAATGAAACTGAACTGAGATATATCTATATAGACATATCTATACAGAAAAATATCTATCTATTTTACATTTATAAAACAAAATAACAAAATCTTCAGCCTGAAAGCTATCAGTGTGATGTTGACTATAATGTCTCTGGGAAAGTTTTAGGCAGAAGGATTCATGTATAAAAAACATCCTATGCCTAAATTCTAAAGAGGCAGCCAGTGCTGGATTAAGCACATGTAAGCAAGGACATTAAAATATTTTTAAATTAATTTTATATTTTACCTACATAAATATATATGTATATATTGTATCAAAGTAGTCATAATTCAAAGAATACAAATAGTTACATTTCCTCTCTCACTCTTTAATATTTTTAATAATGACATAAAACTCTCCATGTACAATCATCCCTGCAACAATATTTTAAGTGTTTAGGGCCTTTAAATTCTTGATGTGGCCTTGGGACAGACCATTTATCCAGTATGGTGGCAGTACCAAAGTGAGAGAATCCCAAGGGGGAAACAAACTTTTAGAAACAAAATTGGGAGCAAGGTATCCAATCCCCACTCTATCCCCATGCCAAAAATTTTTATTTCATTTTTTTAAAATTCTAGGAGTCGATTTTACTAAGAATGGTATCATTGACTTAAGAAAGCTCTATTAGGTAAAAACCGTGAAAAACATTTGGGTTTTACATATTTTTAAGAGAAGTTTATAAAATATTTCCCCAAATTAGAAAAAAAAAATCCTATAGGATTTAACATCTCTGTACATAGTAAAAATGATAATTTTATAAGCATTATATTATTCTATTCTAAAATAGAATATAGTTGTGTTCCCAAATTCAAAAAAGTCTTTAAACCTAAATAAGTTCTTAAAATAAAATTGCTATGTATTTAAATTTTATCCAAAATTTTCTTTAAAAATATCCATTCCTCCCCATCTCGCTCAAATTGACTGATATTCTAGACTTCTGATCCTGCCACAATATCTTCTCAACTACAAAGCTCAAAATCAGAGGATACCTCCCATTTTTATTACCAGCACCTTAATTTCAGAGTGCAATTTTCAATAGCCTTGTATTGTTCTGAGTGTAGAGAAAGTGTTCTTAGTCATTCTGCCCACCAGCAAGTGGCTGAATTCATCTAAGAGCCAACACACTTACATCTAACCCAAGAAAGCATCTCTCTTCTTAAACTTTAAGAAAAGGCGGAGGGGAAGACTTCTAACCACTCACATTTGAATCACAGCCACAGTTATCCTAGAAATGCTAATTTACTAATTTTCAAATTAAAAGATGACTGCCATAAACTTTTATCTTGGGTAAAGTTCAGAATTATTTTACTAAGTAGCTTCAATAGGTTGGTGACTTCAATAAATTAAGCTGATGCAGATCTCCCTTTTGTTACACTTAATCTACTCTGTGTTCCCTCATTGGGTAATTGTAGGTTTGCTATTAGAGGTGCAAAGCTCTTAATCTTCCTCAGTATGATAACTACAGCCACACTGTCCTGAGGACAATTGTGGAAATAGGCAGAAGAAAGCAGTAGCACATGATGTTCATTCATCAGGTGCTGATAGCGCTTGTGACATGGGGCATTGTTCTGATTTACTTTAACAAATCTTCAGAGCTTTAAGTGATTTCAGCAGAGACTTTAATCTCTTGCTACAATTAGTGCTCTCTACAGACTTGACATATTATCTAATCATTACATCTCTGGCCTTAACAAATCTCACTGCCCTTTTACTAATTTGATAAAAAGCCTCCTTGTTTCCAGAGTTAGTGATTTTTACCCCTAAAATAGATTCTGGTAACATTAAAACACATATAAAATTCCCACTTATAGTTTACATTATATATGCTATAAATTCTTTGTTCTCAAAATTCTACACACTCAGTAGTTCTTGAATCTTCTTGATGTTAACAGAAATGTATACAAGCAAGGGTGAAAAGTCAAAAAGGTGGTTTTATTCCATTTTATATTTTAGTTTTCACACTAGCTCTGATTATCACAATTATTTTTTGAGAAACTATCCATTCATCTCCACACAAGACCTTGCAGATATTTTCTGTTTGGTTCTTATCTTTCTACGGTTATTGCCCTTTACCCAAACATTTTCTTATAAAACTAATTAAACTCAGAATACAAAAGTAGAACAAAAGACACATATTGAACTCATTGCCTCATTTTATTTTTCACAGCTGCCATCAAAGAAAGGAGAGAAGAGAAAATATGTGGACATAAAATATAATTGACTAGATACTCTCAGCAGCAGCTATAAAGGCCTATACAGAGACATGGTTAAAGCATTTGTTAGGATACAGTGGATTGTCGTAAGCACAGATAAACATGTCAGCACTGGATTCCATATTTTCTCTATACCACGCTTTTATTCATGCTGGTTTTTTCCTACCTTTAAGGCTCTTTCTTCCTTACTCTAAAAATTCTACTAAGCCTTCAAGGCCATTTCAAATGCCATTCATCAGTGAAGCCATACCCCAAAATACCAAGGCCAATTATTCCCTCCTCAATGTTCCAAAAACATATTTTATGCCTTACATTATAATTTATAATCCAAACTCCCACTTACACATCTCCCCTCCACCACCACCAGGGTTAAGAAATGCACCGTGTTACATGGAATAGATACATACTTTCAGCAAACTGAATTGTTAATAAGCTTCTATGATCTCTTACAGAGAAACAATCAGAAGTCAAATGGCAAGCAAAACTCAATATATAATATCCTTTTAATGAAGTATTATGCAGCTATTAAAAATGTGTTTACTACAAGTTGGGGAAATCTTCTGATATAATGTTAGGTGAAAAAAAGCTGAAAATTAAACTGAATAGAATTTTGATTTCAACTATGTATAAAATATATACTGAAAAAAGATTGGACGAAAATACCAAAGTATTAACCACAGCCTTCAAGATCTTAAAATGATCAAATATATTTAACTCGTCTTTCAAACTGAAATGACTACACATAAACTTTCTCCCTTTTTCAATCCTGAAGGAGGGAGGGGAATACTACTTCCACATGCCAGAAATTTCAAGGAATTTTTGTAAAACATACCACAAAGAGACCAGAATGAGGAAAAGACAAATCCTAAATTATTATAGATGAAGGAGATTCCTAACTTTGAAGTAAGTGGATGGTACTGATAACCCAAGCAGAACTCCCACTAACAATTCCCAAAACCTACGGTGACAGAGACTGCAGATGAGAGTGAACTATGAAATAACTGTCACGATGAATTTGTCAGCACCTCCAAGGAAAGGCACCTGTTCCCCACACAGAACGGTGGGCCTTGATGCCCATTGCTGGCCTAACCTTAGAGAGCCCAATGCAAGGCAAGAGAAGATCCTAGGGTACAAAATTTAAGAAGGCACCATTCTCAGGTTCCTGCAAGCCTGCCAGGCTACTCATTTGCCTCACACTAGTCTGGGCGTATCCACCTAGTTGGGTTACATCAAAAAATAAAATAAAAACAAACACTCTGAAAAGATGCCCATCATCATATGGGTGAGATTATTGCCAAGAGCCTGCTGCCTATTCTTGCTCTACGTCTATAACTGGTATCCTTATCAGTTAGACCTCAGACCTAGCTAAATGAAATTAAAGTAATTCTAATTTTCTTTCTCCCTTCTGAGAAATTGTATATAAATTCCAACATTGGACCAATATATACTTCCCCTACCCCAAACATAATCATTAATAAGAAGATGACCAACGGGATTGGGGGAAAAAGGCAGCCATATGAGAGGACTCTGTAGTTTGAAAGAAAATGATCAATCTAAATGAATAAAAGCAAAAACACTTTTATAAAGCATATTTGCAGCAAAAAATACATTATTAAATCTTAATTTAGTATTCTTATGCAAATTTGAGAACACTGTGTCTATAAAAAAGAAAATAACAGAAACAGACATTAAAACACACTATAAATTTATAATAATTAAAAAATAGTACCAAAACAAACAGATACTGAACAAAATAAAAATCCCAGAAATAATGCCATGGATATTAAAAAATGATTGATTTGACTACACTGATATTAAAAATTTCTGCACAACTTTAAAATCCCACTGTAAACAAAGTTAAAAGGTAATCAAATGTAAAAAAAGCTAAATAGCAAAAGAAAAAACTAAGAAAACTAACTTCAGTATGGGAAATAGAAAATAAATATTCTTACTACATAAAGAGCTACTGAAAAAAAGCAAAATCCCAATAAAAAAAAAATATAATTCAACTCAAAAAGATATATATTGAGCATTGTGTTAGTTTGCCAGGGCTGCTATAACAAAGTACCACAGACTGGGTGACTTAAACATCTGAAATTTATTTTCTCACAATTCTGAAAGCTAGAAGTCTGAGATTGAGGTGTTAGCAGAGCTTATTTCTTTTGAGGCCTTGCTATTTGGCTTAGAGATGGCTATATTCTCCCTGTGTCTTCACACACCATTTCCTCTCTGTCCCAATCTCTTCTTATAAGGACACCAGTCCTATTGAATTAGGGGCCACCTGAATGCCCTGATTTTAACCTAATTACCCCTTTTAAGACCCTCTCTTCAAGTTCAGTCACATTCTGAGGTACTGGGGTTTAGGGGATTAGGACTTTAACATGTGAACTGGGGAGGGGAGGATATTACAGCTCATACCAAGCACCTACCATTTGCCACTATTCTAGGTGCATCAACATACAAAACACGCAACAGTCCTTGCCTTATAGAGCTGACATTCTAGCAGAAATGTCCATGTGAGATAAACAATAAACAGTAAACATAATAAGCCACATAATATATTAGAAGATAAGCACTACAGAAAAGAACTAAAAACAGAGTAGTGTAAGGAGGATCCAAAATGCACAGTGAGAGTTGCAATTTTAAAATAGGGTAGTCATGATAGTCCCTATCAAGAAGATTACATTTGAACGAAGATAGGCAAAAAAAATGATCGGAAAATCACAGATACTCAAAAGAATTAGAAATGCTCTAGAAACATATGAAATCTGTTCAACTCCAACAAAGCATGATATATCACTTGATAAACTGACAAAAATATTTCTTAAATAATACCAAATGTTGGCCAGGGCAAAGAATAAAGGGTTATTAGGAATATAAATTTGTGCAAATACCAAAGAGTAATCAAAGGAGAAATTCTATCAAGAAAAAGGTCCCTATATTGTATTATGATCAAAGCTGAACTTGAGATGATCAGAAATCTAAATGTGAAGAGCAAAAATAAAAATGTAAAACATAAAGATTATAATGGAAGAAAATGGTAAGAAGCATCTACATGACCTAATGATAAAAAATATTTCTTAAATAAAACTCAAAAAACACAAATCATGTGTTCAAAAATAGATGGATTTAACATGATGTTCAAAAAAAAAAAACATCAAGGCAACATTAACTGACTAGGAGAAGTTAATTGCAATATCTAAAGCCAATAATGGATTATATTCTGGACTATATGGAGAATATTTACACATCAAGATGAAAAATAAAAGAAAACCTATATATGGTCAAAGAATAATGAACAATTCCCTGAAAAGAAAGCACAAATGGCTAACACATAAATGAAAAGATGCTCAAATTCACTAGTAACCAGAAAAATGCTAATTCCAACAAAGAGATATTAATTCATACAACTGGACTTAACAAAAGATTTATAGGTAGCAAATGCCAAGTGCTGGCAAAGCTATGAAAAGAGGCAGCGCTCTCACACACTGCAGAGAAGTTTCGCCCAGAAAGCATCTGGCAATATTCTGCTATATTAACTATTTGTCCTATGACCCGACAATTTCATGTTTGCCTACATTTTGCAGATGAATTCTCGCTCACAGAATTCCATGAAGAGACAAATACCATGGTTGTTCACTGAAGTGTACTTTATCTAGCAGGTAAATAGAGCCTGAGTGTCCACTAACAGGGAAATAGAGAAGTAAAATGTGATGGATATAGAAAATAAAATACTATCCAGCGATTAGAACTAGATGGTTTACAGTTAACTACAACAAACTAGATGTACATACACCAACATAGACGCCAGAGGCATTATCACGAGTGAAAAAGTAAAAAATAAATATCTCTTGCACAGTATTATATATATAAATTAAAAACCGACAACCCCACAATGTCACCAGAAATATGCAAGGATACACATGTATTTGAGGACATATATCAAATATAGGGTCGGGATGGGTACCTATCAAAAGTAGGGAACAGAGGTGACAGTAAGCAATAAAGGAAGTAAAAAACATAAAATAGAACAAAGAGGGTAAAGCAGGGATAGATAATAATAATATGCTATGGAATGGAAGTATTATAAATTCAAATCTTTCTACTCGATGGCCACAAGAGAGGGAAGATGAAAACTATCCCATATAAATTTCTATAATTAATGAACCTCAATTAGGAGTCTAATTTTTTTAAGCTGAATGAAATTTTAAATTTAATCTAGAAGCATAAATAGGTAACAATAAGCACAAAAATCTTCCACAAAAAGTGAGCTAAGATTTATACTAAGTCATTTAAAAAAGAAAACATAAGTCTACGATAATTAACAGAAGATAGTATGGATGGCAGAATATAAATAGGGTTAGGAGAAATTCAGAAGTAGACCAAAGATTATATCAGATTTCAGGGTACAGCAGAGTTAGCCCTCCTTCTGTTTAAGACTAAGTCTTTTATCTATTCTCTTGGGGCAATACTCTCCCAACTCATCCATTGATTGGAAAGATGTCCACGATATATTAAGTCAAAAGTAAGGTACAAATCAACTCAAATGAATAATTTGATTTATTTTTATGATTATTTTTAATAAAAAATAACCTAGAAGAAACTTCAGATTTCATCTAATCCAGTGATTTTTAAATCATTGTCATCAGAGCACTTCCATTTGGCTTGCTTAAATATTTATTCCTCTATAATTTCACAAAGCCTAAAGAAGGACTGGCGGTCAGAGAGTGAGGCTGTCAGTTTGGCTGTCCAGCATGAAACCCTCTATATCCTCTCCACCCATTTTCCCAGTCCTCTGGATTCCCTCTATTTACAGGTGCTTTTCATCTATCTGTACTAGTAGAGTTCTCTCTACTGCTCCCTTCCCCCCCCCAACACACACACGTCTCTGACTCATCTATAACACTTGCAGGTATCAGGGAAGATTACCAGGAAGAACTAACTTCCAAGGTGAGTCTTGAAGGACAATGAATAGGACACAGCCATATGAAGAAGGTGGCATGAGGAAAAGCAAATAGCTTCACATCCCTTGAGAGCAAATTAAACAAGTAGACTCCAGAGGATTCAATGGCTATGAGAGGCATATGATGGGGACAGAAGAAAGCACAATACTGTTTTCTGAACTGGGTCCCTCAGAGGATGGCAACTGGATTAATTAAGTTAGAAAATATAAAAAATAATAATAGAACTTGCAGCTTGAAATGCATCAAGGGAAATAGTACAGCCATTGGAAATATGGTACTTTGATGCTAGTAAGATTTGAGCTAGGTGTTCAGTCCAGGTCCCATAGAAGCCAAGGCTGTAGAAGTGAGAATGGATGAGGTTATCAACAACCTGATTACAGAGAGAGAAGAGCAAAGCTGGAGAGACAGAACACTGAGAAAAATTTTAGCCAATTGGGAGATGAAGTGAAGAGAAAAAAGATAAAGAGAAACAGATTAAAGAAAAAGAAAACATGTAACATAAAAGGAACATACAGACATTGCAATATGAAGGAATCCAACTAGGAAATAAGAAAACAAAACAGCTGTAAAAACTAAAGCTATATAAATATGTGGGAAAGAAACCATTTTAAACAATTTACATTGTTTAGTATATCAATATGCTTACTTCATCACAACAACAAAGCAATTCACATATATACCAGAATAAACTAAAAAATAAAAATATTTCCTTAAAAAAATACATTTTAATCTTGGATAAGCTAATATTTTTAGAATACACTAATGCAGTGTATTAATAATTAGACTATAATCAACTTATCTATTTTATGCATACTTATTAGTATACATTCTTTTAAGATATTTTGATACTAATAAAATTACATTTTAATATTTAGGTGACTTTTTCTTTAACTCAAAATAAAGAAAATGTTCTATAGTTATATAGAACATGCACTTGGTACTTATTATATATAAACCAAAAGTAAAACAAGCAAGAAATGCATCATCCAATGTCCTCTGTAGATATCGTTGATGACCATGACTACACATTATCTTTTGAACAGCCTTCCTATATTTGGAAAAGTCCCATCTCAAGATTCCAATTTCCCAACATAGAAGTCAGAATACAAAATGCATTCTCCTTAGCTTTCGGGCAGGTGACTTAGGGTCAAATGTACCTGTAAAAAACTTGGAATCAGATATCAGCAACATGAGCCACGTGCTGTGTGGAAGTTCCTCCTTCTGCACTCCATGTGTGGGTGGTGGCAGAGGTATCTGGTTGTAATACCAGTGGTGGCATAATTTCAACTATTTGATCACTGAAGTTTCCAGTCAAATGACTTTGGTGATCCAGCATTTGTGGCATTAATTTCCTCTGAAGCATCGCAGTACACCACTAGCAAATGATGGTTTCCTCATTGGGTTAGGTCTGATACATGCTTTACATACTTTTTTTTATCCCAATATTTCTGTGAACTTCCCCAGTATCATTTTTCAGAACTCCATTAATCAATCATAATTTATTTCTGGATGGTGCTGATGGATCTCCAAAAAGATGGAATCTGGTACCTGAAGGCACACACTGATGAAACTGCTAATTAGATAACCCCTGTGGTCACTGGGCATGAAGTGACCACTGAAGACAATATTTTGGGGGATTTAGTGATCATTGCCGTGGAAGAACATGAAGAACATCAGGGATTCAAGTTCTATAAGTAACTGCTTACCACTTACTTCACTAGGCAGTTTAAATAAAGGCAAATTCAGAGTCCACCTAAATTCTTACCTCAAAGCAAAGACTTAATAAGCACAGAATTTCTGTAACAGTGGGGAAAAAAAGTTATTCACATATACAACAGGGCCAAAGTAGCTAAAAATAAAAGTAAAATTTTATCTTGAAAATTTCTATCATCCTAATCAGAAAGTATTGACTGTATGTCTCTTATGTAAAAGGCAGGGCAATAATTGAGAAAGATTATGCCCCCAAACATTTTGCAGACAGCTCAGTATAACAATGGACTCATCCTGTGGTCATTTCCCCAGGTCTTTAGTATATAATTGGAATATATGTACTAAGAAATATAAGAATGCTGACATTAACTCATACAAAGTAATGTCTTTTATGATAGGAAGGACCAAGTAGAAGCTTCTGGGATGCCATCTTTTTATCTAAATATTACATCTAAATTTACTATTTGGAGAATTACAGAGATTAGTGTCACCACCAAATTCTTGAAAGTTGCTGAGGGAAAAATTCCTAATGCATTCCCATTTAATGCCAAGATAGGGCTTAGAGAAAAACAACTTAATCAAATGATTGTGTCAATTGAAGCTACTGTTCCAGTTGTGGCCTCTTCACTAAAGTAGGTCAGCCCAACTCCTAGCACTTGACATGCAACTTGTGATCTTGAAATTCTCTTTCCCACATCAACTAGACAAACCATACTCAACATAGCTTATTCTCACTCAGCAGTGACAGCAACAACTCTCCAATTTTGACTCAGGGCCAGCCAGCTCTCAGGCTCTGCAAAACACTTTAGTCTACTTGGTTCGATTGTTTCTCATTTCACAGAACGTGATGCTGGTATATTTCACTAACAGAATCACACTGATGGAATCTGGACACTACGAAGTATCAAGTAAACTGGATACCTTGATAAGTCACATGTGTAGTCAAGAATTTGAGACAAATTCCATGAAAATACAGGGACTGGAAACCTTAGTGAAGATTCCGGGGCTCCAGTGATCGAAGGCACGTTAGAATATTTCCTAGAAAGCAAAAAGAAAACTGCCCTGCCTTTTGTTTCTACTGCCAAGAAACAATTACAAGGCATGGAGAACTACTTTGGATTCTGCAGACAACATACATTGTGTGTTGCACTCACCTCCCCTCAACCCACACCTATGGTCCTGTGGAGAGCTCCTAGCGGCTGCTGACTGAGGAAGAACAGATTGCTGCAGCATTACTATTTCAGAGAATGACAGAAAGTAAAATCCCATCAGTGACAAGTTTATAATGCCCACATGGATGAACAGAATCATCTTTCAAATGAGGTTACTAGAGGATTAGACATGAAGAATATGGAGAAGAGACACGTAGATATACCTCTCAGAATGGGCCAACAATGTGAAAATATTTGTGTCCCATATGATGAGCACCAGCATGCCACCTCTGCACAAGAGGTTCCCAACAATAATGGGAGAAAAGATAATGCAACCTGTGAATGTCAGTCAACTTCCTTTCCCAGATAACCCAATATGTGCTTAATAAATGTATAAATAAAATGGCCATGGTGGCAAGGACAGAGGTTGGCAATGTTTCAATGATATGCACTTCGCCTCACCTCAGCAATAATCTCATTGCTGAGAAACAAACCTGTAAGCAATAGAAACTAACACCTAACTTCCAAGAAGGCACCGTATCCCAGGGGACCAATCAACTACCTAGTGGCAGTTAATTTCATTGAAATATCCCATCATGGGAGACCAGTCAATTGTCCTTACCAAAGACACACTTTGTCTAGATTTGTCTAGATTTGGATTTGCTTTCTCTGTTTGCCATTTTTCTGCCATAAATTCTATCATCTGCATATTTACCAAATGTGTCATTTATTGTCATATCACATATACCTTGTTTTTAACAACTAATTATAAAGTAAAATAAGAATAGTTATAATTCATGGGATTCATTGGTCTTAATAGGTACATCATCACCCAAATGCAACTATTCATTAAAAATGGTGAACAGTTAACTGAAGACCCACTCTTCGTTCTATCCAAAAGATAACAATATCTTGTAAGGTTGTGATATAGTCTTAGTAGATGTAGAATATGCTCTGAGAGGGGCATGCTTCCATCCATGTATGGCCCCATATTTTCTACAGCCAGAATAGATAGTTCCAGCAAACAAATGATGGAAGAAGTCACATCTCCCTTTTACAACTAATGACTTACTTGCAACGTATTTGTCTTATCACTACTACCTTGGTTTAGATGTTCTCCATTACCCAAGAGAATGCTTTCACTAAGGGACACAAGAATCAGTCCATTCAATTGGAAACTAAAAAAGCCTACTACCTGGTCATTTATGACTCCTAATACTATTAATATCACTAAAATAGTTTTTAAAAATAGGGGGAGTGGGTTGTAAGTTTGTTACCTAGAATGACTGCTCCTAATTTTCAACGAAAAATAGGGGTGCTTCTACACAACTGGGAAGGAAAGAGAATGAATAGAAGCCAAGATCCCCTGGAGTACCTCTTGGCACTGTCCTACGCAGGACTAGAGAAGACTAGAACACCACCACCCAGGAAAGACCACAAAGGTGTGCATCCCCTACCATGCAAAGAAGCAAGACCAACTGAGGTGCTGGCTGAAGGGAAAGAAAACATGAAGTGCATGATGAGAAAAGAAATAAAAACATAGCAACAATGGACTCATAACTAAAGAAACAAGAGCTGTAGCATCTACCTATATTTTATTCCTTGCTTTGTCATAAATATGTTTATAAATTTTACCTAATTTCTTTGCCCCCTCTAGTTCCACTACTATTTTTGTCTGGGATGCTTTCATAATGGCTAATTTTACACTTTGGTCTACAAGTTATAGAATGTCAAAACAGGATTATAACACAACCAGGAAAAAAAATGAATGTCACTCAGAAAGGTAGGGTTTAGAGCCAAATTAGGAATTAACTTAGGAGGCTTTGGGTTGTCCCTTTTGCAGATATTATGAGCATATGTTCACTTTTATCTTAAATGATAGCTGCTTATGTTAGAAAAGATCATTTTTATGTCATCTAAGAGCTTGAATATGGAATATGAGTGTTTATTGACATTGGGTAGCCAAAAAACACAAGGGACATACCGCATGTTTTTTGCCAATATGAAAAGAGCCACGTGAGAAAAACAGCTCTGCCTAAAGCTTCCATTTTTTGGTTGGCACTAGTGGCAGGAGTAGCCATTCCTCATTGACTACAAGGCTCTGTTTCAGAATCAGAAATGGCATTGGTAGGGAACAATGACTGTAGCAACAATTCCTTCTAGGGTGACATGAGGACAGTAGCAACACTGGCAGTGTGCTCATAAGACAAGTCATGCAACATGATTTTGGATAATTCTATTAGATACCTAATACTCTTTATAATTAACTCCTTTATTGCTTAATTTCAGCCAAGGTCAGCTTTTGTGCCTTTCAAATAAATATACTGTGTGATTCAGTTAGGGTCCCGGAAGAAAACAAATAGCACAGTTTGGGGTCCCTGAGGAGACTCTGACAAAGGCTCTATATAAAGTGTTAAAGGAAATCAACAAGGGATGGTGCAGTACCCTGGGACTGACACAAGAAATCCTCTAAGCCAGAAAGAGCAAGGGGACAAAGCAGATACTGAAACCCAGAGAGAACAGCTGTAGGAGAGGATCACGCAGCTGGAGCTGTGCCCCTTAGCAGGGGGACACAGCCAACCCATGGCAAGCTGGCAGTGAGGGAGCAGGGTAAATAAACATGCCAATCTCACTCTCTTCCCACCCTCTAATCTCCTGCCAGCATATTCCATTGGCCAAAGCTAAACAGAAGCCAGAGGGTAAGACATCTCACTGATGGAATCCATAAGGTTAGCTTCTGGGAAACAGAACAGGTTGAGTGCAGATTAAATTTGGAGGCAAAAACAGAAAATATTTAGCATACTCTGACAAATACATCCTCTCACTAGACATTTTAGTTCGTTTCCGGGTTTATATGGCAATGGTTATTGGGGTTACGATATTAAGATTCACTACATTATTTGATAATGCCACAAAGATACAACATGGCTTAGGTGAGAGGCAAAAAATGGTCCTGAAGAGTAATCAAGAATATTTCAGGCTGAGGAGTACTTTGGGTCTCCCACTCATTTTTGCTCTGTATCTCTATTAAATATCCTCCCAGTCCAGTAAACAATCCCTCTATTTTTGTAGCTTTGGATATAAAAATGCAAGAATTTCAAAACAAAATTCATTTCATTCAAATCTGTACGTACTAAAGCAAGATAAAAAACAAATTTTAAATCATCCTTTCTTTATCTCTTTATCTTTCTTTACCTCTCACATCCAGTCTACCATAAAGTCTTGGTGTCTCTAACCTCTAAAATACATCCCACATACTTAACACTTTTTCCCATATTTTCCACTAGCACTGTAATCCAAACTAACATCATTGCTCTCATAATCTTTTCTACAAGAAAAAAAGGTGAAATGGCTCTTTGACGTCGCAGCAATTCTATAAACTATTACTCTGATTGATTTCCTAATGGCAATCACCATTACCCAAAATCGCTTTGCTCATTTATTGCTGACTTATTACCCGTCTCCCTCATCAGATGTTAAGTTCCATGAGGGCTGACTTGACTGTTTTATTTACAGATGTAAATAGGGCAGTTTCTGACAAATAGTAGGTGCTCAAAAACTTGCTGCTAAATAAATGAATGAATCCTAAAGCATTCTTCAATATTGGGATTACTAATACTATCCTGTATTTCAATCAATTTGTACACAGTTGTTTTGAGTGTGTTTGGTGCAGATATTTTTGAGAGGGAGGATGCAGATTGGAATTAATTCTCCATGTTCATTAATATTACAAAGTTACAGATTGACTTTGTTGGTGTTCAATTTGTATACAAATTTTAAAAGAGAAATTAGTGCCATCAAATTGTATTCATGATATAATATAAAGGCAACCAATTATTTACATTTTAAGAGGTTAAAATAACAATACCCTCTTGTTTCCCTGTTTTGCCCAATGGGCTACTTTGGTTTTGAGCATTAAAATGCAAAAATTTTAAAAATCAAATAGTTATCTAAAGTTTGTAGTATGGAATGACAGGAAATGAATGGCACTACATATTTTTATGAAAACAAAATTGAAAAATTCATCAAAAAAATTCACTAATTGCCCTCAAAGTAACAATAATTCTGGCACTGAAAACTCTGGGAAATAAGACAGGATCCCCAACCTCAATGAACTGAAAATCTATGCAAGATCAAAATCAATAAAGTTGAATACAATTAAGATGAAAAATGATATAATACAATAGTCCCCCCTTATCTGGCAGGAGATACATTCCAATACCCCCAACAGATGCCTAAAACCGTGGATGGTACCAAACCCAATATATGCAGCAGTCCTTCAGTACCCATGGGGGACTAGTTCGAGGACCCCAAATGCCAGTACCTGCAGATGCTGAATTCCCCAATAAAAAATGGCATACTATTTGCATATAACCTAAGTACATCCACACATGTAATTTAATTATCTCTAGATTACTTATAATACCTAATACAATGTAAACGTTATATAAATAGCTGTTATACTGTATTTCTATTTATATTATTTTTATTACTATCTTGTTATTTCTTATTGGTTTTGTTGTCAAATATTTCTAATCGGCCATAGGCTGAGCCCCGTGATGCAGCACCCACGCAGGCAGAACCCTTACTATGCTCGTCCTACGTACACATATCTATGATAAAGTCTGATTTATAAATTAGGCACAGTAAGAGATTAACAACAACAATAATAAAATAGAATAATTATAACAACATACTGTAATAAAAGTTTGTGACTGTGGTGCATCTCACACCCTCTCTCTCAAAATATCTTCTTCTATGGTACTCACCTATTTTGGGCCTGCAGTTGAGTGCAGGAAAGCGAAACTACAGGTAAGAGGGGACTACTGTCTACTGTAACAGCACAAACAAAAACATGAGAACACAAAAGAGGGGGCAAAATCACTTTTGCCAGAAGATCAAGGAAGACTGGGAAAGTTACACCTGAGCTAAGCATCGAGTCCAGAGTGTCGGTGGGGCCAGGTTAAAAGAGATTTTGCTATGTAACGAGTTTAGATTCTACCCTGCATCCACTGCAATCCCTGACAGATTTTAACTGGGAAACAAAAACATGACCAGGTCATTTTTGTTTTAGTAAATTAGCTTGATGGGATTGCAGAAAGCCAACTGGACAGAAAAGAGAGGAGGAGCACAGAGGTCCGCGGAAAGGTTACCGCCGTTTGAGGAATGAAAGAAAACCAGGGCAGAGATCATCAACCTCTCCAGGAGGTGACAGTGAAACAAAACGCAAATTTTTCTTCTAATGTTTAGGTCAAATAGCACATAGGCTAAGAACTATTTTTCTCCTCCTAGCATTGACATAAAGAGACATCTATTTAATTATTCATTTATTTGGCCACCTCTGGAAGTAATGTAAATAAAACTCAGTGAGTAAAAATAGAAAAATTATTTTAATTTTCCCTTCTGGGGTCTTTTTTCTTTCAGGCATGAGGAAATCATGTTTGCTAAGAACTTTGTAGAAAACATCTATTGCTTTATTTAAGGATCTCAACTGTGGCACGTGTAGTCTCCAAACTACACGGCACTATGGGAAAATGATTCCAAAAATAAAAGGGATAAAGTGATAAAATCAGCCAACTTCTCCATTCATTTAGGAAAGCATAAACAGAGCCAGGCTTGCCTGGCCAGACAGAAGGTGTCTCAGAACATTGTGCTGCTGGTGACATTGTGGAATCCTCCTACTTTATGACCTTTATTGCCTCTCTACGCCCCAGGAAAGCACACTTTAGTTACACTTACTGTATCACGAGTTATTTTTCCTTCTAAACTCTTCTGTCTGACCCTTTTCCTCACTAATACATATGCCTTGACTCCTCAAATCCTATCACTAAGCATTATCCACACATTTTTACTTTCTTTAACAGCCTGTGCTCACCGCACTGGAGAATTAGCTAAGTACCCTGATCTTTGAATACATATGGACCTGGTTGATTTATAGTCTGTGATTCTGTTCTAGTACAATTTACTAATCACTCCAAACCTTCCTGAATATAGGTAATAATATCTCTAATAAGGAAAATTGTTAGAAATATATACAATAAGAGCGGGTAAAAAAACAAAGCATTTTGGTTTAAGCATTTATTCTTAGGATTGCTTTTCACAGAACCTATCATAAAAAGTCAGTACTAGATCTCCATCTGGTGGCCAAAATTTCTACTTTTCAACTCTAAGAGATCTCTTTATTTTTCAGTCCATCTTCCTGAGAGTGACTTACCAAAGATAAAATACATGATGAATTATCCTTAAAGGAATGCATCAACTAATAATTCAGAGAGTTATAAGATTAATCATGTACAAATTAAAGACAACTTACAAAATAAAGTCCAACATTCTTAAAAATAGAGCCCAATCTTATGCATAAAAATAAGCAAAAAGCAGATATATTCTAAATTGAGCACAGAGAGAAATTTGGTCACAATCAAAAACTGCATTTTATTATTGGGAACATATTCTTTTTCAGCAATTTCCCTAAGTGCAGGGATTACAGTGAAGAAGATAAGCAAATTTCTTCCCTTCAATTGGTCTACATTCTCGTGGTGGGGGATAAAATACATTACACACACACACACACACACACACACACACAATAATGTCAGTTTGTCATCAACTTTATGAAGTAAAATAAAGTAGGGTAAGAGGATGGAAAGTTAGGTGGGTGAGAATACGCTACTTTAAAGAAAATGGTCAGGATTGGCATCTATAATAAGACAATATTCACACAAGAGACTTAAGTACAACGAGAGACTTATGGCATTCCTGAGAAAAAGCACGTTGGGCCAAGGAATGCTGTGTACCAAGGGCTTGCGGTGGAAACATGTCTAAAGATCAGTAAGTGGAACCATGTGGCTGGAGGAAAGTGAGTAACAGGGACGGTGGGAGATGAGGCATATGAGGACTCTGCATTTTATTCTAAATGTGCAGGATAGCCATGGAGGTTTTGGCCATGATCACATTTGGGTTTTAATAGGCTCACTTTGACAGTGATGGGAGGGGCTGGGTTGTGCAGAGAAAGGACACAGGGAGTAGCAGGGAGACCAATTAGAAGCCAGTTGCCGTAATCTGGGAGAGAAATGGTGGAGGCTTCGGCTCTGATGGCAGCAGTGGACGGGGTAAAGGGCAAGAGAGCTATGTTCTAAAGGTCGTGCCAACAGGGATGTCTGTGAGGTAGGTACGAGAGAAAAAGAGCAATCACGGGCAACGCCAAAATGTTTGTCATGACCACCAGGTGAACAGGAAGCCAGTTACTGTACTAAGGTGGAGAACACTGGGAAAAGAGTAGGTTTAGGGGAGGAAAACAAGAGTTTAATCTGAGATGTAAGTTTGAATTGCCTATTAGGCATCCAGGTGAAAATGCCAAAGCCATAATAGAATATATGGGTCTGCGATTCAGGGGAAATGTAAAAATGGAGATGTAAACCCCAAACAATTGTTTTGTTCCGCGTGTTGGCCAATGGGAACGTGCGGATGACTTCTTCAATACAATCTACCAGAAAGAGTCAAACACATGTCAAATTGCTGGCAGAACAATTCAGAACGTGTGGATAAATTTTATAATTTAGTAGTAGGGACTCCTCCTGTGTGCTGACCATACATCCCAGGCATTATGGTATACAAAGAAAACAAAAGGTTCACTTAACACACAGACGCTTTCGGTCCTGGTGGAGTAATAAGGTAAATGAATTTTTAAAAATTTAGCAGGAAACATTCACTCAATATGTGAGATTGAGCACAGAATCAGTGAAGATAGCTGGGACGATTATAAAGAGATGAAGGCCAGAAGGATGAGGATGGTGACATGAGCAGAAAGTTAAATTATAGAACAAAGCTTAGCGTCATTTTTTTCAAAGATAGATTTAATAATTTCATTCCATATTTAGGAAAACTATTCTAAATATTAAATCACATGATTAAAATCTCTATTATGTAAAACAGTCAAGCAAAGAGATACTCCAGAGAAGTGAATCTTTAAATGACTGGAGATTGATATTTCTAGACTTGACCGTACTGTTGCTCTAGCTGGCTGTCATCACTCTCATGGTGTATACTTTTATGTACTGATAAAATAATATTATCCATTAATACATAATAAGGGCTATACTCTACACAATAAGAATCTAACCATACTGTGTAATAATTTATTTTTGGACAGTAAGATCAAGTCAAGTTGATCTTCCCTCACGTCAAGTTCGTTGACTGAAGAATGATATACTGTGGCTAATATAGTTGCTGCTGCATGGTATGTGTCTAGGCCAACAAATACTTCCTGAACCTTTATTATATGCTGATCCCTATGTTAACTCTTAATGATTGAGGTGAATAAAATCATCTCTATCCTCAAGAAACACATAATCAGATACTATCAACAAATAAATTATATTGCATTCTAACAGCTATCTGGGGTGGAGTGCAGGTAGTACCTCAAATAATAAATGTTTGCTGAATAAACTTAAACCACAGCTGGAGCAGCCAAGGAGTACTGCACCAAATGCAGGCAGCAGAGACCCAAGGAGGCCCTGGAGGGTGCCCCAGGCCCATCCCTTGAAACCATTCTGCCCTTTTGGAGCCCTGGGCCTGTGATGGGAGCCTCGATTTCTGAAATGCCTTTGGGGTCTTTCTCTCACTGTCTTGATGATCCCTTTTATCAGTACTTCCTCTTCAGCAGATGGAAACTAGGACAAACCCTTGGTTTCCTCTCCCAAACAAACTTTTTCACTCTTTACATAGCCAGGCTGCTTTCCAAATCTTTCTACTCTGCTTCTCTTTTAATTATAAATTGAGTTTTTAAGTCCTTGAGCTGTGGTTCAAGTAGCCCCAGGTACAAATTGATTTGCCACTCTAGAAGGTACATCACAAACCTTGATGATGTCCATGTGGTGCTAATTCTGTGGGTGCACACAATGCAAAAGCTGGGGGTACATAGCTCTCTCTGCCTAGATTTCAAAGGATGTTGCAGACAGCCTGGTGCCTAGGCAGAGACTTCTTGCACAGGTGGAAGCACCACAGAGAGCCCCAATGTCAAGGCCAATGTCAGGTGGAAATGTGAGGTAGAAGCTGCTGCAGAGTCTCCACCAGGACTATGCCCAGTGGAATCACAGGAGAAGGACCACCTCCAAGACCCCAGAACCGTAGAGCTACCAACGTGCAACACCAGCCGGGGTGATCTGCAGCCATGGGCTGATGCCACAAAGCCATGGGGGTGGTGTTTCCTAAAGCCTTGGGGGGCCAACTCCAATACCACTGTGCCCAGAATGCAGGACATTGAGCCAAAGGAGACTAATCTCCAGCTTTAGGAATTAATGTTGTTTTCTTTGTTCACTTTGGGCCTGGGAATGCAAGGAATTTTTTATTTGAGGAATTGAAGCCTCCCCTAGATCATCAGGCCCAGAGAGGCATTGGAATAAAACAGCATTCATGTCCCACTTTGCCCACCCCCTCACCCCAGAGCTAAGTAATCCTCTTTTGAAGCTGCTTGCTATGTGGACTCTGATGCCACAAATAGCTACAAATTAACATGGCAATGCCACACAGGCACACTGCACACCATAACTCATATCCTATAGTTCAGCAATACATGGCCAATCACTAATCAATGTCATTTTTATAAACCAGTAAGAATTCTTGACAAATAACTTTGTATTAGCCCACTTCTTATCCCCCTTTTTAGGTTTAAAAACCTGCTTGCAACAAAGGCCTAATGAAGCACTTCTCAGGGTAACTTGGAAGTATTTCCCAGGCAGCTTTCCTCACCTTGGCCCAAGTAAATTCTTCAAAATTGTATTTTGTGCCTCAGTTTCTTCCTCTAGGTCAACATAACTTACTTGGGATCTGTTTCCCCTTTCGTGTTGCTCCCTTTTAGAATGGGAATGTCTATCCTATGCCTGTCCACCACTGTATTTTAGAAGTCGATAACTTGTTTTTATTTCACAGGCTCACAGCTGGAGACAAATTCACCTCAGGATGAATTATACCTTGAGTCCCAGATGAGACTCTGGACATTGGACTTTTGAGTTGGTGGTATTATCAGTGATGAGTTTGGGGCTATTGGTATGGAATGAATGTATTTTTCATGTGAGAAGAACATGGTTCGGGGGCCAGAGACAGAATGCTATGGTTTGAATGTGTCCCCCAAATTTCTTGTGTTGGAAACTTACTCCCAAAATTCATATGTTGATTGAGGTGAGGCTTCTGGAAGGTAATTAGGATTAGATAACATTATCAGGCTGTGGCCTCCATGATGGGACTGGTGACTTTATCAGAAGATGGAATAGGTTGGGTGCAGTGGCTCATGCCTGTATTCCCAGTGCTTTGGGAAGCTGAGGCAGGAGGATTGCTTGAGGCCAGGAGTTTGACACCAGCAAAAGCAAGATAGTAAGATGCTATTATCTGCAAAATTTAAAAAAAAAAAAAATCAGCTGGAGCTGGGCACGGTAGCTTACGCCTGTAATCCTAGCACTCTGAGAGGCCGAGGCAGGAGGATCGCTTGAGCCCAGGAGTTTGAGGTTGCTGTGAGCTAGGCTAATGCCACCTCACTCTAGCCCGGGCAACAGATGAGACTCTGTCTCAAAAAGAAAAATTTTTATTTTGTTATACCCATCCACATGGGTG
>CAUYRT010075160.1:0-19246 GCA_963574885.1 Lepilemur ruficaudatus
ACATACATAATGAGTGCGATGTGCACCGTCTGGGGGATGGTCAGGCTTGAGGCTCTGACTGGAGGGGGGAGGAGGGGCAAGGGCAATGTACGTAACCTTAACATTTGTACCCCCATAATATGCTGAAATAAAAAAAAAAAATAAAGTGGAGCCTGACTAGGGAGGACTAAGGAGGCTGCTGAAGCTCACTCATGTGGTCATTGGCAGGACCCAGTCCCTAGCCATGTGGACCTCTCCACACACCAGCCCCCACTTCCTCCAGGGTGAATGATTCAAGACTGAGGAAGAGACAGCGCCCAAGTTGGAAACCCACCATCTTTTTGTAACCTAATCTCAGAAGTGACAGCCCATCATTTCTGGTGTGTTCTATTGGTTAGAAGGAAGTGAGTGAGTCCACACTCAGGGCTAGAGGATTATACAGGAGTGTGAATACCATGAGGGTGAGCATCACTGGCCCATCTCTGAGGCTGCCTTCCATGGTAGATATTTCTTAGTTTACAGAATAGGAAACCAAAACTCATCATGGTGCAGTGACTGCCAGTGTCACTCAGCGAATCAGTGATACAGGACAGAATCCATCTTCTAGTTTCTAGCCTACTTGTCTCTGAAGAGTTCCTTTAAAGAACATATTAGCACTACAATTTGCTTTTATTTTTCTGAAGTTTCTTTTCTATTTTTATTTTTTTATTTTTTGAGACAGAGTCTCACTCTGTCACTCTAGCTAAAGTTCAGTGGCATCATCATAGCTCATTGCAACCTCAAACTCCTGAGCTCAGGCAAACTCCTGCCTCCTTCTCCCACCTAGCTGGGACTACAAGCATGTGCCCAGCTGATTTTTTTCTATTTTCAGATGGGGTCTCACTCTCACTCAGGCTGGTCTCGAACTCCTGACCTCAAGTGATCCTCCTGCCTTGGCCTCCCAGAGTGCAAGGATTACGGGCGTGAGCCACTGCACCTGGCCTATTTTTCTAAAGTTCCTATTAATTTTGAATTTATAAATTAACTGGCATTTCATAATATTTCATGTGAAAATTAAAGAAAACCCTCTATCTTTTCTTTAGATAGAAAGGGGAAGTCATGGAAGCTAGTTTGTTGAGAACTATTTCCCCATCTAGCCTGAGTGTTGCCTGTTTTGTGGATCACTTTTAGGCAGACAGTTGTCTTTTTTTTTTTTTTTTTTGTCTTTAGAAACAGGGTATCACTCTGTGGCCCAGGCTGGAGTGCAGTGGAATCATCATAGCTCACTGCAGCTTTGAACTCCTGGGCTCAAGTGATCCTCCTGCCTCAGCCTCCCGAGTCACTGGGCTTACAGGAGTGAGCCACCGTGCTCAGCTATAGACAGTTGTCTTTTTAAAGATGTTCATGGGCTTGAGAACCCCTAATCTTTTGTTCTAGGCATTGTGCTACGTGCTTTAAATACACATTTTCATTCTATATGCACAACAACCTGTGTTTTAAGGGTTAGGAAACTGAGTTTGAACATTTCTGCAACTATCAGTGAGGGGACCAAATTTGAATCTCGCTCTTTCTAGCATTATAGATTGTATTTTTTTTCCACTTCACTATGTTGCTTCTCCAAAGTATTCTCTAAGTTAAAATGCTTTCAAAATAATTTATATTAGTGTCTGATATCTGTGTTCAGTATTCTCCATTCTAATTTTTGAAGAGGTAGTCAGATCTTCCACAGAGGTGGCATTGCTAGCCACATGGTTTGGTTGTCCAACCTTCTGGAGTAAACTTTGGTTTCATCCTAGAGGTGGGGACAGGGAAAGAGTTTATGACCTGTATCACTTAGATTTGGAGAAGAGGGAGGTGTAGGGGCAGTTCATACCCACCCTAAGAGGGCATCAGTAGTCAAGAAGCTTAATATGGGAGGAGAGGGGAACATGTGGGTTGACAGTCCTAGGCAGATGTGGTTCTCACTGCCACGTGGAAGTCCATCATCTACCATGAGAGAGTCCACCATCTACCGTGGAAGTCTCTCATCTACCATGAGAGAGGACAAGAAGACTTTTCAGAAGCAAAGTCTTTTAATTGATTCCATAAGAAATGGTAGATTTTATTTAAAACTTAAATTATTAGTGTTGTTATTCACAAAGAATTATGACTTTCTTAAATTCCGCTCTCTACTCACTTTTATCCCTCATGCCAGCAACTGGGCTTCTGTTGGAAACCTTTGTAAAATTTGTTTCAAGTGAGAACATTTATATCACTTTTTAGGCGTTTCTGCATATATGACCATGGAGTAAACAAAATTAAATTGTATAGTGTTGGAGACATAGGGCCGTTGTTTGGCTCACTCGGTAGCTCAATGACTTGATTTCCAAACTTTACAACATGAGCAATTAAAACTCATGTCCAAGAAAAATTGAAATCATTACAGGCCACAAGCATTTGGGGTTACTCACAAGAGTTGAAGATGTGAATATCAAATACACATATACCTATAGCCTACTCCAGGACTACCTGCAAGTAGCACGTGATGTAAAAATAATAGATGAGGTGAACATAGCACAATATTAGCATATGTCAAATCTAGTGATGGGTATAGTTGGTCATTATACTATTCCCTGTACTTTTCTACATATTTAGAGCTTTTCATTATAAAAAGTAAATTGGGAAGAAAGAATGCTTTTTATTGCTATCAAGACTAAATTTTAAGGTAGACTGATTTTCAACTTCTTGGTTCAAAAGACCTGTTTAAAGTCATATAATTTAAAAGTCATTTAGTTCTGTTTTTTTTTTCATCCTAGTAATTTTAAAAAACTTTGTTCAGTTACTTTAGCCACGGATATGCTTTATTATTATTATTATGTTGTTGTTGAGCTTTTTCTATTCTCTGATGTAGGAAGGTTTCAAGCATTACCTTTTGAAATGACAGAAGTACGTATTGAGTCATATAATTACTTCCCACTCATATACCCACTATATCTGTAGTTTCAAAAATCTTTTTTTCCTCATTTTCTTTACTCTCATTAAAAGCAACCGGCAATTTCTGTTTAGTTTATAACTGTCAATTTGGGTAGGAAAAGTGCAGGGGATTCATGCTTCCATTTCTGGTTCATAAATTTTATATATGTTTCATTTTTATCGTCCCAGTATTGTGCTGTAGACACAGGTACTAGTGTATGTTTCACATGTAAATGTCTGAACGCTGTGTATTGCTAGGCAAGGACTGTGCACTCGAGAAGCCATTATTATAAATAATGATGTTTAACACACTAACACATTGACTGCCACGCTAGGAAAAAAATTTTTCCATGGGGCCATGATGTTTTATTATGAAAATAGAATAAAAACTTCAAAAACAAAATGATACTTTCTAATTTAATGAAAAAATTTAACAAAAAACAAAATTTATTGATTTTTATTAGTTTCATCCACGTTTTTAGACGTAAGAGGCCTGGGGCTCAAAACTAGATGAGTTAAATACAACTCACATGGCAGTTAATGTCTTCACTGCCCAGGGTTTTGTGAAGCAAAAAGTGGGCAAAACATTGCAGTTGATTGGTGAAAATCTTACTTGTTGATGTTCTTATTGTTACAGTTAATATTAACAATTTAATTGCATATAACTCACATGTAGAAAATAATAAAAAATAACAAATTTTCATTACATTAGAAAAGATCATTTTGTTTTCTAAATTTTAATTATATTTTCATGATAAAACATTGTGGCCCCAAGGAAAAAAAGAAAAAATTTTTTTCTAGTGTGGCAATGTGTTAAAATTCTGATGAAGGACATTTTCCTGAGGGAACTGTTTAATACCATTCCGGAGCCCTCTTCATTGGAGTTAGGGGTATTTTGTAGACTTGAGGCAAGGGTAAAAGGCACTTCTAGGCACATTTTTATTAGGATCTTTTTGATATATACAGATAACATATATAATGTGAATTCTGAAAATGTTAACTATAAAGTAATGTCAATTTTCATAAGCCACATAAAATGGATTTAATTATTTCACAGTTACCCTTTCATCTGGGATATATAATACACTAATCAGTAGTTGTTTTTCTTGGTTTTATTGATTCCATCACCATTTAAGAAATCTTTTTATATATTTTATCTTGTTCTATCAATTAAAAGGCAAGCTTCTTGAAGGCTGGGCGCTGTTGGCTTTCTGTTTTTTCATAGTGGTTTGCAACATGGTTATAAGCAGAGTCTCAAAATTTCAACCGCACAACTTATAGCTGTGGGAACTTGGGGAAGGCACTTAAAATCTCTACCTCTCTATTTTCTCATTTGCAAAATGGGAATAATAATAATATTTTATTTTATAGATCCCAAGACACACATTACTTCACGTTTTAACATCTCTGAACTCAGGACATACTTTGCGGTCAATCAAGTTTATGAATCATTTTGGATGTGACTTGACACCATCTTAAATGATGAGTTCTCTCCTTGAGGGTGTTTTTTGTTTTTGGGGTTTTTTTTTTGTGCCATTAGTGTGAATTCCGACTGCAGTTGAGTACCAGCTTGTGGCACTGATTCTCAAGGGAGTTTTCTCTCCTTCCCCTGGTAGCTTCTAAGTTTTGTTTCTCCCTTTTTCTCCAAGGTTGGTTTATTTCATGTTTACCTTAACCGAGAGGGTTTAGCCTACTGGTGGCCTAGTTTTATGTGGGAGGTAAACTCCCCATCTTGGGTGTTTTTTTTCCCCTTTCTCAGTAGCACATAAAATAATGGTGCAGTCTTACAATCAGAGATGTTTTGTGTGTGATGGAATCAAACCTACCTTACGTGCGGGTTGTCAGCATATGTTAGGAGAATATGTACAGCTCTTTGTCTATGCCTGGCATATAGTAAGCATTTGATACACGTTAGTAATTGTTTTATATCTTTTTTGTACTTGTTCTGCTTTGTGCTCCTTTGTTCTACGTGTTCTACTTGTTTATACTTGTCTCTTTGACTCTGCTGCGAGCTCCTCATGAATTCTTACCTTTGGATTTTTCCCAATAGCTTCAGAAACGCATGGCACTTAGAAAGTTTGCTGAAAGGTAAATTGAGTTGAATAAGTGAAAATGAGTTCTAGTCAGATTTCTTGTTTTTAACTAGCTTTCTGACCATAACTAATACTTTACCCTTCAAGGTGTCAGTTTCTTCATCTTTAAAAAGAGAAGATTGAACTATTACTCTTTAAAGTTGCTTTTACCTCTAAATTTTATTTTTAAATGACTTTTAAGTTTGGATTTACAGAAGAGTTGCAGTGATAGTCCAGAATTCTGTTCACCCAGTTTCTCCTGTTAACATCTTGCATTACCTTGGTATGTTTGTCAAAACTAATGTGCTATTTTCTGTTCCAGGGTCTAGTCTAGGATACCACGTTGCATTTAGTAAAATTTCACTTTCAGATGAAAATTTCATACTATTTTGTGTATGTTTAGAGTTTTGAACATTATAGAATATTGGTTATTAAAACTATAAACATATGAGGGAATTTATTTAATATATTTTGATGTTAGGTTTCCATGGCACATGGGATACAAAATCTGATTAATGCCATCAGAATGATTCACGGTGTGTCAAGGTATTATAATACCTCAGAGAGAATGACCTCATTGTTTATCAAGGTGAGTTTCTAAGGGGAGAAAGCACATATGCAATCCTGTGAAAAAGTTAATTTTTTCCCTCTAAGCCTGGGAGGGGAATTGGGAAGTCTGAGTGCCTCTCAGAGTTCTGGATTTTAGTCCTTCCAGTGGACAAGGAAAGATAGGTGTTGACTGGAGGCAGCTGTACTGAATTGAAGGCGTCATCAGTACCTTTCTCCTTGTCAGAGGTAAGCTCCAAGACTTAAAAAAAAAAAAAAGGAGCTGGTGGTTTTCTAATTCATTCATTCCACATGATTTTGATTCTACTCAAGAAATAAGGATTGTGTTCACTGTTAACAGTGCTTTTTTAATTACTCCCACCAGCACTGTGGTTTGTGTAAAATCCTGTGTATCACCATCCAGGAAATTATATTAAATAATTTGAACAATTATCCAAGAAATACATGAGTAGAATTTCTTTGTAAATGACTCCAGCAGAACTAAATATGTAAAGTTGCAGTCACATTTCAGCTGTTTTAAAAAGCAAAGTATAGATTTTATCACTCTCTGTGTCCTAAATAAAACAAAAATCTCAGGTCTCAGGATTTCTCCCTTTCACTTGTTTCTTTGTTCTTGCTATATATGTCCCACCTTGAGATGATGTTTAGTTCTGGCCAAGATTCTTTGCTTGACCAGACTCTAGTCAGGCTTCTGAATCTTCTGGTAGGCCCATCTGTGCACTTCCTTGTAAAATCCAGTTTTAGCAAAGAACCCTGCTCAGTCGGTTTTGCAAGAACTCCCCATCCTTGATATCTGATCACGCTTGATATCTGCTGAGCTTCCCCATCCTCCACCACCCTCTAGGTGCACCTCGGCCTGTCCTCAGCAAGAATCCTGTTAGGTCAGCTTTGCCAAAAATCCCTCTTACCCCTCATGTTTCCTCTTAGTAACTTTCCCTCTGCTGACCCTTGCACTGCTCCTTGGCTATAAATTCCCACTTGCCCATTCTGTGCTTGGAGTTGAGCCCACTGTCTCTTCCCCACTGCAAGACCCCACTGCAGTGATCCCTTATGCCTATCACAGTGGTCCTGAGTGAAGTCTTCCTTATCATGCAAGTATCATTGAATAATTTTTTCTTTAACAGTTCCATGTTATTGTTAACATTTTTTCAACATTATGAGTCAACAATTATCCAGACTAAAGTCAGTCTAAGTATTGCTACTTTCTTTGATCACCACTGTTTTGTGATTTCCTCATCTTCTTCCTTAGATTCATTACTTCTTTTGCTGAAAAAAATTCTCAAGGAATTTTTTCGCAGAGGGTCTGTGGGTGGTGAGCTTCCTGAATTCCTAGGTATCTGAAAATAGCTTTATTTTTTTCCAACCACCCAAATGCCAGTTTGACTGGGATTTTAAATTCAACATCGTTTCTCCTGGAACTTTGCAGATATTTCTTAGCCATTGTCTAGTATCTAATACTGTTGATGAGAAGTTTGGTGCTAATCTCATTCTTTTCTCCTCTGCAGGTGACTGGTTTTGTTCTCTCAAGAAGCGTTTAGAATTTTTTTCTTTATCCTTGAACTTCTAAAATTTCAAACGGATGTGGTCTTTTTACATTTATCTTGTTCTGTACTTGGTGGATTGTTTCAACCCAAAGATTTTCTCTTTATTCCTGGGAAATATTCCTCTTTTGCCTTTGATTATTTCTAACCCACCTCTTCAATTTCTCTCCCCTTGAGTCTGACTTCCAGTTCTCTTAATTTTTTTTTCTCCCATCTTTGTCCTTTGACTTTTCAGCTCACTCATTTGCTATTCGTGTACTGATTGCTGGTCCGTTCATCAATAGAATACATTTTTCTAAACTTTGACAATAAAGATTTCAATTTCCAAGTTCTCTAGTTGTTTCTATGGTTATAAATTCCTCTTGTAACTTTCTCATCAATTAATTTAGTTAATAAAAGATATTTTAAAAGGTTTCACCTGTACCTCTTCTGTGTTTCTTCTCTTTGTTCAGTTTAATGCCTCGGTTCTTGGGTTTGTTTTCCTTAATTGCTTGGTGATTCTTGGTTGTGGAGGGAAAGAAAGCCTTCCCTCTATCCTTTAAAGATTCACTGAAAATGAACTGACAAAAGACAGATTAATAGGAGAAAAAGGCATAAAATTGTTTTTTGGTTTGTTTTATTTTGTTTTTTAGAGACAGGGTCTCATCCTACTGCAGCCTTGAACTCCTGGGCTCAAGTGATCTTCCTGCCTTAACCTTCCAAGGTGCTGGGATGATAGGTGTGAGCCACCATGACTGGCCAGGCATACAAAATTTATTTAATATGCAGAGCATGGGGGGAATTGAAGGAGAATGATTACCCGATAACGTAATGAGGTCCAGATGCTTATATACCCTTTTTCATAGGGGCAAGAGAAATGAGGGGTCAATCTTGAGGGGTAGTAAATGATTTTTAGGGGGAAATAAATGGACCCAGGAGACAGAAATTAACTTGTAAATGATTGTCTTTGGGATCTGAATGAACCTGAGAGGTAGACATTATCTTATGAAAAAGTCTGTCTTGGTGTAGCTGCATTCCTCAGTCTTCTTTTCTTAGATAGATAATAAGATTTCAGGGAGGGAATGGAAGGTGATTGTGTTTTCTTGGGCAAGTCCAGTCTTAAGGTAGGTAAGGAAACTTCAGAGAGCAGCTTCCTCCTGTGCTTTGGGAGAGGCATAGGATTGAGAGACCAGAGGGGTGGAGGAATATAAGAGAGACCTTGAGGTTGCTTCTTTAGTTCGGCATGTCAATGTGCCATATTTTGGGGTGTCATTTTCTGAGCCCCGAATCTTTTTATTTGAGACTCCTAATTTGCCTCTCATTCTGTTCCCTGAAGTTTATCTCTTGTAGGGTAGAGGTGTGTGACTTACTGTTGAGAGGGGAGTGGGAGTAGGTTTTTCTCTGAATTGTCTTCCTGGGGTGCAGTATCTACCTGGGGTATGGCTATGCCTCTCTAAGATCGTGGTACAAACCCATGGCTTTGTCCTTTTCAGCAAAGGTCACGATTGCCTGCCACACAAGTTGCTCTAAGTTCAGCGTGCAACATCACAACTGAGGGTCATCTCACATTGTCTCTGATCTTGAAATTTTCCAGAACCATTTCAACTTCACAACAACCTTTTTTGGAACTGGGTTTTGGTTTTCTCTAGTCCTTTCTTTCCCCTGTAGATCCGATCCTGTGTGCATTCTATATTTTAGGAGTGTCCCAAAATTCTGTATCAGCTTACCATCTTGATCTAATCTCCTGACCATTTCTAAATGGCTCTTCTGTTTTTTCTTCACTGTTTGGGGGGATATGAGAGGTGATTTCATTTACATTTAGTCTGCATATTGAAGGAAAGTAGAGAATCACACTTGAACTGGATTCAAGACCTAATGGGAGGAGGGATGGACAAGTTGAAAATAGTCAACAAATAGTTGACTTTGAAATTTGTGGCCCCAGTGACATTGACGTAAATGTGGTAGGTAAATATGACTTTGGATTTTCTTTGTTTTGTCTAGAATATATATTTCTTTGTTTTTTGTATCCTGTGATTAATTCACTTCATAAATTACTATTTATCATAGTTTTTTGCTTGTGGTTTAAAAAATTTATATGAATTTGATTTCACTTTTTGCCCATTGTTATTTTGTACCTATATTTTAGGTAACAAACCAAATGGTGACAGCATGTAAAGCATATATTACTGATGGAGGAGTAAACCACGTATGGGACCAGGATACGCCAGTTGTACTAAAGAAAATTCAGGTTTGTATAAGCACTTTTATTTTCATAAAATAAAGCTTTTACCATCTGGCCCAATTGTGTTTACTTTGTTCATTCACAAAACATGTTAGTTAACTGAAAATACGTTGTACAGAATATAAAAACAAGGTAATTCATACTAGCTACTTCGCTTGATATTTAGTGCTTCTTTTAGGGTGTATTTTAATCCTCATCGTCTCCATGGCTACCTGTATCAGATACCTCTTGTGTGCCATTTCATACACTTTGGCCCCCACCTCTCATCTCAGCCCCTGTTAATTTACTCTGTCTTTTTCTTCTTTGCATTGGCTAGGACTGCTGTGCATCCTTAAATAGATGTGGTGGTAGGTGGCATCCTAGTTTTGATCCTTTTTTAGAAGAGAATGTTTCTAACATTTCCTCCATTTAGTCTGATACTTTTGTGGGTTTTTAAGATATTGTCGATCAGACTAATTTAGTGCTAAGAGATATTTTTTGAAGTTATGAATGGATCTTGAAATTTTTTTCTGGATGTATTATTTATTGAAATGCTTATAGGATTTTCCTCTTCAATCTGTTAATGTGATAGATGACATTTTTAGGTTTTCTAAAATTAAGCTATCCTAACATTTCTGGGATAAACTCAACTCGGTCATGGTGTAATTATCTTTTTTAGACACACTTAAGTTGAGTTTGCTACAATTTTGTTTAGCATTCTTTGAAACTGTATTCATGAGGGAGATAACCTATGACTTTCCTTTCTCATATTGACCTTGTCTGAGTTTTCAGCACTAGGGTCTCAGAATAAGTGAGGGGTGAGATGGGATTTTCATACAAATGTTTGTATGAAGTTAAAGTGATCTGTTTTTGAAAGTCTAAAAAAAATGTCTGTGGCAGGAAGGCTCCATTTGGAAGTGGTTATTGGTGGTCTTCATGTGCGGGTTCCTGGTCTTCATAGGGCCAAGAGGTGCTGTTTGGATGGGGTGGTCAAGTTGGACAGGACACTCAGTGCCCTCCACCCAGGATGGGAACTGCTATGCTCATAGGGCACTGTGATCACCGTCAGGCTGACCTCTGAATTGGAGGGTGAAGAATTGCAGTTAGGAGAGTTTCTCATGCTGAAAACAGTTGATCCAAGAATTGGAAAAACCAGGATCATTATGCAGTTCTTGGACTTGGCCATGTAGGATACAAAGCTACAGAAATGGATCAAAGTAGCTCATAAAGCAACGTTTGATAACATCACAGGAAGCAGCTGGTGATCCAACAAAGGACACAGACAGTGACTCTTTCATTTGCATAACTAAAGTTTATAAAATGTCTGATCCAGTGGAAAGAGGAGCATTTAACAGTATAGATCCTGGATTCGATAACTCAGTTTTTTCTAAAAGTAAAGCAAGGCACAGTTTCTTTGAAGTGTTTTTTTCTCAGTGTTCAAAAGGGATTCCAGTTGGTCAAATTAAAAAAAAAAGGTCCTCAACTTGGTTTTATGAATTCATCAATTCGATCTCATAATTCTTTTATCTATTTATTTATTTTTGAGATAGCATCTTGCTCTGTCTCTTGGGCTGGAGTGTAGTGGCATTATCATAGCTCAATAGCTCAAACTCCTGAGTTCAAGTGATCTTCCTGCCTCAGCCTCCCGAGTGGCTGAGTGAACAGGCGTGTGCCTCGATCCCTGGCTAACTTTTCTATTTTTTGTAGAGATGGGTCTTGCTCTTGCTCAGGCTAGTCTCAAATTTCTGAGTGCAAGTGATCCTCCCACTTCAGCCTCCCAGAATGCTGCGATTACAGGCGTGAGCCACTACGCCTGGCCTTCATAATTCTTTCAATGTCCTCAAGATTATTAGCCATTTACTGACTGAATTAGAAATGGGAGCTTCGTTTTCTGAATTCTAGCTCAATGTAGTTTCTTTTACATCTGAAATTTTTTCAGGAAACTTTCATTGTAAAATTTTTAGGAATAATTTTCAGATGAGTTAAAGGAGACGATGAGAATTGTTATTCAGGACCTCATGTGTGCAATGTGAAGAGATGGTTGGTAGAGAGGAAGTAATAGAACGTAATTCCTGTTAGACGGTAGATTCCATGAGGGTGGGGGTCTTATCTGTATTCCTAGCATCTCAAGGAGTTCCTAACATGTGGTAGGCACTGATAAACTTGTTGAATGAGTGGAAAATAATCAGTGATGTTGACGAGAGAAATGATATTGAGATAGAGGAGAGAGTGAGACCAGTTATTCTCAAATCTGAATATTGATAGGAATCACCTGGGAAACTAGTTAAAAATATAGATTTATGAGTCCTACTCATAGAAATTCTGCTTTAATGGCTATGATAGGCAGAATAATGTCCCCACCAAAGATGTCCATGTCCTTATTCTCAGAACCTGTCCATATGTTACATACGGCAAGACATCATTAAGATTACAGATGGAATGAGGGTTGCTAATTAGCTGATATGGGGATTACCCAAGTGAGAAGAAGGAGGTAGGAGAATCAGAACCAGAGAGTTGACATTATGACAAAGATTTGACTGGCTATTGATGGCTTTGAAAAAGCTTAACATTAAAAAAGAAATCATTTGGTTTTTAGGAAATATAAGCTTGACATGATAGTTAATTGCTACTGGACCCTGGCAACCATGTCATCTTTTTTATTTCTAATAGGTTAACTAGCTATAGTGTAGCTGTACTCAAATATTAGGATTTCAGCAATGCACTCATCAAAGACTTTATGTCCTCCTTTTGGAGAAGTGATTGTTGGATGATAAATTAGTATTACAGAGTCTTCATGTTTTATATACCTGTACATAATGCTGATTAAGAGATAAATGCCAACTGAAAAGAGATGTCTTGATACAGCAGTCCTCAACCTTTTTGGCACCAAGGACTGGTTTCATGGAAGACATTTTTTCCGCAGATGGGGTGGGAGTGGGGGTGGAGGAGGCGGAGCTTATGCGGTGCTGCAAGCCATGGGGAGCAACTGTACATACAGATGAAGCTTTGATTGCTAACCCGCTGCTCACCTCCTGCTGTGCTGCCTGGTTCCTAAGATTCATGGAAGACAGTTTTCCCAAGGCACTGGCCTGGGGCAGGGGTAGTGGGGATGGCGTGGGGGGGGCGGTTAGGTGGTCCACGGTGGGGCAAGTGGGTGCAGACCTCAGGCAGCGATGCATGGCCTGGTTCCTAATAGGCCGTGGCCTGGGGTTGGAGACTGCAGTTTTGATAGATAATTTCCGGACCTTTTGGGAATTCTGTTAATAATTAGCCATGAAAATGTGAAAACAAATAGTATATGTCATACCTTGATGTAGGGTAAGATTAAGGGAAAATAGTGAGGATGAAGAATATGAAGATATGATGTAAATTAAAAAAACTATATTGATTTTCACAGGCCTTTAATATGTAGGCTGAGGCCGAGTGCAGTGGCTCACGCCTGTAATCCTAGCACTCTGGGAGGCTGAGACAGGAGAATCACTCAAGGTCAGGAGTTTGAAACCAGCCTGAGCAAGAGCGAGACCCCATCTCCACTAAAAATAGAAAGAAAGTAATTGGCCAACTAAAAATATATAGAAAACGCTAGCTGGGCATGGTGGCTCATGCCTGTAGTCCCAGCTACTCGGGAGGCTGAGGCAGGAGGATGACTTGAGCCCAGGAGTTTGAGGTTGCTGTGAGCTAGGCTAACACCACGGCACTCACTCTAGCCCGGGCAACAGAGTGAGACTCTGTCTCAAAAAAAAAAAAAAAAAAAATGTAGGCAGAGAACTTGAATTTTTGTTGTTAACAGCAAAAGCTCCTGTTGAGGGGTGGTGTGATCAGTTTTGTGTGCAGGTAGAATTTTTGAATGTTTGATTCCTGAACAAATGTCTCACCTTCCTTCCCCTGCTTCTTTTACTTTTCTCATAGGATTGCATTTTTTTATTCAAGGAATATCAGACATCTTTTCAAAAAACAAAGAAACAGATTTTAGAATCCTCAGGGGAGAAATCTTTTGAGGTTTCAGAAATGTATATATTTGGAAAATTTGAAGCTTTCTGTAAAAGACTGGAGAAGGTAAGTATTATGCAGCCACAGTACCCCTGCCCCAAACCACACCTCTTTGGTTATGTTGTACTTTGTGTAGTGCCATTGAGATTTATTGTTCCTGATCTCTTTTCTCACTATTGTTACAACCCGTCTGATACTGCTTACAGATCACTGCTTTTTATTATAACTTATTTTTTCATTCTTGGTTACTGCCTTCTGCCAGTCACACAAAAGTGACTGCAGACTTTCATCTCTCTCAAGACCTCAATTCTACCTCCAGCTCTGGAACTTGAACTTAAAAGCCTCTGCTCTTAACCGTTACATTAGGCTGAGAAAAAGTGTGAGGTGAAATATCTGCAATGTCCAGTAGACCCCAGTAGTTGTGGAATATCTGAACGTGTAGGCACCTCCTCTTTCTGGGCCAGTATACCTGGTGTAAACATAAGCATTGCGTGGATGGTGCTCTTGCTGGGCAGACGTGGCTTAGAAACTTCACCTTTGATTTGCTTACTAAGAATGGTTGGGGAGGAGTGATATCTTGTAGGGGATATAGGGCAGCCCATACCAGAGACTTCTCAGAGTCAGCCTTTGAAAAGTCTATAAAGCTATCATCCAGGAACCACCCCTCCCCTGCTTTGCCAACTCGCCAGGTCCTGCCAGTATTTAGGATCCTGTTCGTGGATTGTTGGAAGGTGGTGGGACATTACATAGATTGAAGCGCATTTCCTCGACATGTCTGGAAGCCTGTGTTTTATTTGTAACCTCCTGACCTAGCCAGTACAGAAAAGTATGGTTGATGAAGAGAACCAAGTTACCGAGTGGGCTCCTTTGCACATGCTTCTTTGAGGCTGTTCTTAAATTTATTTAATAGCTTTATTGAGACATAATTCATATACCACACACTTTACTTGTTAAAATGTACAAGTCAGTGTTATCTAGTATATTCATAGGGCTGTGCAACCATTACCACAGTGTAATTCTGGAACATTTTCACTACCACCAAAAGAAACCCTGTACCTATTAGCAGTCACACCCATCCTCTGTTCTACCCAGCCTTAAGCAACCACTAATTTACTTTCTGTCTCTATAGATGTACCTATTCTGGACATTTTATATAAATGGAATCATATGATATGTGGTCTTTTGTAACTGGCTTCTTTGACTTAGCATAATGTTTTCAAAATTCACCTATGTTACAGTATTTTTCAGTATTTCATTCTTTTTCATGACTGAATAATATTTCATTATATGGATAATGCCACATTTTATATATCCACGATTAGTTGATTGACATTGGGGTGGTTTCCTCTTCTTGGATTTTAGTAACAATGCTGCTATGAACATCCGTGTACAAGTTTTTGCGTAGATGTATGTTGTCATTTATCTTGGGTATATACATAGAGGTGGAATTGCTGGGTCATATAGTAAATCTATGTTTAACTTTTGGAAGAACTGCCTAACTATTTTCCATCATTTTATATTCTAACCAGCAAAGTACAAGTGTTATGAATTTCACGTCCTTGTCAACGCTTGTTATTATCTGTCCTTTTGAATTAAGCCATCCTAGTGGGTGGTTTTGATTTGCATTTCTCTGATGACTGATGATATTAAGCATCTTTTCATGTGCTTACTGTCCGTTTGTATTTCTTCTTTGGAGAAATGTCTATTCAAATCCTTTTCATATTTTTTAATTAAGTTATTTGTCTTTTTATTGTTGAGTTGTAAAGGTTCTTTATATATCCTGCATATAAGTTCCTTATCAGATACGTGATTTACAAATATTTTTTCTCATTTTGTGGACTGTCTTTCCACTTTATTGATTGTATTTTTTGAAATAATAGTTTTCAATTTTGATCAAGTCCAATTTACCAAGTTTTTCTTTTGTTTTGTTTGCCCTTTGGTGTTATATCTAAGAAACTGTTATATAAGGCTGTTTTATGAGTAATAGGGATTTTGGGGGGGGCAGTGTCCAATTAGAAGGATGGTAGCATGGGTCAAATGAATAAATAGGCCTCAGTGGTGAGGACCTGTTCCACAAAAAAGCTTAATGTTTCTGAATCCACTAGAGCATAACCTGGGCTGGATCCTGCTTACCCTTAATTTTTCCAAGAGCCAGAAACCTTGCCAACTTGGGTGCAGTTTTGAGCTTGGTAGAGTTTTAGGGCTAGACTTTAATGGTTAGCCCATTAGCAGTAAAGATCTTCGGTGGCAAGTCTAGTGTTGGGAAGAATGGACATCCATCTGTGAAATAGCAGCCTGGGCATTTCTCTGATGCTAGAGTGACTGGGCATCAGTGGCCAGCCGCATTAGCACACCCACCCTGACATCTGGAGAAGCTCTGCCTCTTGGCTTTTAGGATTTGACTTTAAGCCACAAGCGTTCAGCAATCAGAACTAATGTAATAACCGCCACTCCCCCGCCCCCTGACCTTACTTGAAATCTATCCTGACTGCTAGGTTATCCCAATTCCCCTACTGTAAAAATCTCCCAACCGATTGGCATCTCTCCCAGTGCTTAACTGGTGAATATTGGTGTCCAGACTCTCAAAGACGGGGCTATCAAACGTAACCCTGAAGTGTGGCCAGGATTTTGCATAATCCGTTAGAAGTGGTTACTGAGCTGCCTGGATGGGCTTCCTCTGACAAGTAGTGCACCGTGGAGGCCACTGTTGGACTCCCCTTGTGAACTCTTACAGGTGAAGAGGAGAGCCAGAAGGGCAAACCAAGTCAGAGCCTGGTAGGGAAAGCTGAGATTCAACATCAGAATGACCAAGTGGCAAAGTCAAAGGGCAGACAAGACTGAAGTTGGGTTGGAGAGCTGAGACCTCAGAGTGGGACAGAGATGTTGGGAACCTTTAAGGAATAAATGAAGAAGGTTATAGTATGTCAGCATCAGGGTACCTGAAACATAACCTTTTTTTTGGTGGGTGGAGACTTGAGGTGCATTGAGTGTCAGTCTACCCTAAAGAGCCAGAATAAAGTGTGTACAATAGTCTTTGCTTCTTTCTCTTCCTGTCATGTAAATTTTGGGGAATATTGGTGTTTCCCAGGGCTCTATGTTTAGTTTTGTGTTCTTTTCACCCTGAACATTTGCAGGAGAGGAGATAAGGGGTGGGGAGCTGGTATATTGGGGAGATTTAGGAACTGGAGCCAGTAGGTGAGGTTGGGTCTCTCCTCATGGTGACACTGAGATGAGGGGATCAGAGCAAGGTGAGAACTGGAAAAGGTGCCACAGCGGGTGAGCTGGAGAAGGGATTACACATGGTTATCAGTACTGAGGGGTCAAAAGTTGATAAAGAGAGCTGGTGAAAAAGGCAAGACCAAAACAAACCAGCAGGAGCACGGGCATGGCTGATTCCCATGACTGGCTTTTATGTCACTGCATGATATGAGGAGGGGGTGTGTGCACTGGCTAAGTGTGGAGGACCAAGCCTGGGACCGACCACCATCTCTGTCTCAGATGATCCCTCATCTAACCTGTGGGCAAAATAGAGGATGTGTTAGTGACCAGAGTTCCATCCCAGTCTCTGGCTGTTGGAGCTAGCTGGTGGGATAAGGGGGTACAGGGTAAAGGACAGAACCTTAGCAGGCTAGAATGACAGAGTGAGCTGGAAGTAGTTTGTTTTTGCTCTTTAAAGTAGATGAGTGGAGTGTATTAGGAGGAGACCTAGATATTCCCCTGTTTACATAGAGCATGCACAGCATGCTGTTAATCCTGGGTGGCTTGTATTTCCTCCAGGTTCAGGGTGGCTTCTAGGATGGTAATAGTTTTTGGAAATGTACAGAAATAGTGGAGTAGGAGCAAGAGTTGCTCTGAAAACAGTCTTTCTGGGTTAACATATGCAGGACTATGCAAATTCTGCTGGCTGTGTAGGAGGACCAGTAGTGTTATCTTCATGGTGTGTGATATTTGGAAGACTCCCTGAAGACAGGTTAATTCCATTTCTGGCCATTGGACAAATGGGTTGGCTCTGGAGAGCTTTGGGCATTGTTCTCTAAAGCAGGAATCAAAAAGGGGAATCACTGATGAAGATTAGGAACTAAGCAACCTGTGGACATGGATTTTTTTTTTTTTGTTTGTTTGATACATTGGAATAGAGACTGCCTTTTCTGAAATAAAGAGTATTGTGAGGGTTTCCTAGGGCTATTCGGGGATCAGGAGTGATTATTGTCATCGTTGTGGCTGCTTGGGTCAGTCCTTTATCTGAACGCAGGAGTCCAAGTCGGAGAACACAGGTGGATTTACATATCATAGCTCCAGTGGGGCACACACGAGTGGTGGGGCTTTTGAATCCAGTGATTCAGTGAGGTGATTTTCAGAAAATTCTCAAGAACAAAAGAATAAAGCTATTTAGTCAAGTTCTCCCTGCCCCTTCCTCTTAAAAGACAAAGTGATTAATTTCTGAAAAATGTTGTAAACTCTCTGGATATGGTAGAACATCATATGTCTTAAGTAGTCTAAGAGTAGTAATGACTGGTGACAGAGACTTGTTTCTATTTTATTTTCTCTTGGTTGGTTTTAACTAAATTATTCTAGTGCCTGTTTATGGGTTTGTTTTTTAAAATCACGATTCATTAAGAGCTTATTCTAGGGAAGGGGCCTAATATCTCATTTTTAAAAATAAAATAACGGTTTTCTTTTTAAGATCACGGAAATGATAACTGTTGTGCAAACATATTCAGCCTTGAGAAATTCTACCATAGAAGGAATCGACATTATGGCAATAAAATTCAAAAATATTTATCAAGGAGTTAAGAAAAACCAATATGACATTTTGGATCCAAGAAGGACAGAATTTGACAAAGATTTCTTAGATTTCATGGCAAAAATCAATGGTTTAGAGGTAAGTAATTATACATACTTTCACTTAGTAAAGCTGAAAAGTAATCAGTAGTATTATCCAGTACTATTGTTGTAAATATTCACATAAAATAACTGTTCATATATTTACTATTTATTTTAAATACTGCAAACTGATCAAAAATATTTGCAATGTGAGTAATTTTCAAACCAGCCACAAAATATTTTCTTTCAAATGAAAAATGAGCATATCCAATAAAAGACATCACAGAATAACTAGAAACCCAAAGGCTATATTGTAGCGAGGGTTCATTTTTAATTTACATTAAAATTTGTATTCAATTTTTGTTGTGCCAAGGAGCCAATGTAATGTTTCCAGTTGAAGAGAGAATTTGTTGTTCTTTATCTTAAGTGTGACAAGATTTGAGAACAGATTAGGAAGATGGATCACTCTCCCTTTGGCTCTGTGCTCTATGCCCACATTCTCTCTGTAGCTATAGAGGATGGTTCTGAACAGGTGCTGGTATCCTGTGTGTCATAGATTAAGGGACACAGAGGGATGAGGGGTAGTCAGAAAGTATGTCAGATAAGACTGTAACCTGTTTCTCTCTCACCTTTGGGGCTGATATGACCTCAGTTTCTCTCTTACTGAAAACTACTGTTAACCTAAGTTTAGACCAAGGCAATAGCCTCCTTTCCGCTGCAGAATTTCCTGGAGATACAGGTAGGGACAAGGATGTACTTTGTCTACTTTTTTGAGTCTGAACTCCTTGCCATGAAGGTAATAAAAATCAGATTCTTTTCTCATTTATTTTAAAAAAATTCTTTAAAAATCATATTACATGTAGTCTGGACAATATAAATAAGAAAGATCCTAAAATTCTACCACTCTAACAATACTACTTTTTGTTTTTGGCATAGATTTTCCTTCAGTTTTTTTTTTCCCTTGCTTGTTATATGTAACTACACACACATGCATATATCCATATTTTTTTTCTTCCAAAAATTTTATTGGGGGAAAACTACAAAACATTTACAGTACAATGTTTACAGTCACAATTTGTAGTGAGCTGATTTCCCAAAATATATTACCACTCAAGTTGACTTATCTTGTTACATTCAAAAAC
>CAUYRT010075162.1:0-40696 GCA_963574885.1 Lepilemur ruficaudatus
CCACTGCCATGTCATTACTCTTTCTTTCTTTTCTTTTTTTTCATTAAATATATGCTTTATTTTTTTTATTTCAGCATATTATAGGAGTACAAATGTTAAGGTTACGTATATCGCCCTTGCCCCCCTCCCCCCTCGAGTCAGCGCTTCAAGTGTGATTATCCCCCAGATGGTGCGCATCGAAAATCTTTTAGCAGTTTTGAAATATGCAATATATTAATATTATTAACTATGGTTAATAATATTAATAACCATAGTTAATAATAATAATAATAACCAAGCGGTGCAATAGATCACTAAAACTAATTCCTCCTAATTAAAACTTTGTACCCTTCAGTCAACATCTTCTCTTTCTCCATCCCTCCCCGTCCCCCGGCCTCTGGTAACCACCTTTCTACTCTCTGTTTCTATGAGATCAACTTTTTTGGATTCCACGTGTAAGTGAAATCATACACTATTTGTCTCTCTGTGCCTGCCGTGTTTCACTCAGCACAATGTCCTTTAGTTCTATTCGTGTTGTTGTGAATGACAGAATTTCCTTCTGAAGGCTGCATAGTATTCCATTGCTTATATATCCCACATGTTCTTTATATATCTGTCCATTTATCTGTTGATGGACACTTAGGTTGCTTCCATATCTTGGCTACTATGAATCATGCTGAAATGAACATGGGAATGCACCGCAGCTATTTTGTAAATAAACCGAGCACGCTTCACATTCAGACCTTAACCCACAACCCTAGAAAAAACAATATTTGCTTCATGAAATGTAAGAACTTTGTTTCTCTTTAAACATGTGCCAACATGCCCTAAAGATAAAGTAATGTAAATGACTAACAGCTAAATATTTAAATGGTAAATATGTGTTTTAAAACCACTAAATTTGCAACAAAAACTGCCAAGGAGAAACATCACGAATTTAGTTATTGTTAGTAAAACTCTAGTTTTCCCTAATGGAAGGGAAATGGTAATAGTAGACTTCAGCAGTAACAATCCAATCATAAAATTACTGATGTGTGTTTCTTTATAATTATGCAGTACAATTAATAAGTACAGTAATAAAATACTGCACATCAAATGCAATTGCCTTGGAAAACATTCCTGCTTTATATACAAACATAGCACTTCCATTTTACATTTGAACAAAAGCCTCAGAAAAGTCATTCATTTTGAAATGCTCTCCTCCGAAGTCTGTGTACAAGCAGGCACCACTATATATTTTAATTTTCCAGGAAAACAGCTTCATTAGGCGTGAAAGGTTAATTGCAGGTTTAAGTGGAGTTCAGGGAACGGCGCGGGGTCTGTGGTGAATTGCACAGTCTGCTTCAGGAAGACTGAATGAGTGCTATAAACTGTTTGCCCTGCTGAAATGTTTTACTACCTCATTTACTATCTGTCTTCTTTTACTGCTTGTATTTGTAGTTCTTCTAAACCTTTAATGGCTACAGTTTTATTTCACTGTAATCAGATTTAAATGGAAATACCATGCTGGGATGTTTAAATGTTTTCCCTCAAATTGTATATAGCTACATACTACTGATCAGAGTCTCGGCTATCCTTCACATGATTAAGAAAGTGACTTTGGGAAACTTTGAGATGACACAAACTCTAGCTATTGTGTGGACTTAATTTAACATTCAGTGTGGCCACCCTTGCCAATATGCAACAAGGCTGGATGAATAATTAGAAAATATGCATTTCCATTTTAATTTATCTGTTGGAAAGCCAGCACAGCTGAAGTCATTATTAGGCAAAACTCCAAAGGTTACATTGTTGAACAAAAATTGAAATACTTCAAATGCGGAAGACACTGGAATGACAAACGGACTAGTCATATTTGTCCAAATTTGAAGACATGTTTCTCCTCACCTAATAAAAACCAATGACAACTACAGATGCCGATGTTTAAATACAAATGACAATTGTATTCTGGTTATAAAATTTTGCTAGGCCTTTAACACATCGTAATATTTTATGGTTTATTTAAACACACACTGTTCAAGTTATAGAAAATGTGATCCTACTGTAACACCACAGATACCTTAACCAACATTTTCTATAACAGTGCTGAACACTCCCTAAACTTGATACGAATTGCTCTCTTACTGGTCAGAATATGCTGAGTTAATCATGGCCATTACTGTCTCAAACCATTGCTCAATGCAAATCCTTGTGGTTCTTAGCAAGCAAAGCTTCTTTTAGATGTCATCAGTTCTCATTTTAATTATATGCTAGAAAATTTTACTTAGTTCATTTAAAATATTTTGCCATTGTTTTTAGAGGCACAGATATTTACCAGAATCAGCTTTGCCACATTTTCAAGTAAATTTGGTACTCAACTGGGAATTCCCTCTTTCTAAGCCAACTGGGGAAAGTATTTTCTTCCTTCAACTAAAAAAAACTCCAACAATTCTGATATGTGATAATCCCTTATTTTAAGCCTGTCAGTGCTTACTGCTCATTGAAGAAATCAAACTATGGAGTTATTATAATAATGGCCATATTTTATTTTTCATTTGGTAGAGACATTGTATCTTAATGTTTCTAGGAAAAAATGTCATTGGTTACCTTAAATAAGGTTATGTATGTCAAAGTATTTTATAAACTATAAAATATTATATAAATTTAGTTAATTTCAACAATAAAACAGTTACTAGTAATAATAAGAAATCACAATCAAATTACAAATGCCCAGAAAACTCCAAAGTGCTCAGGATTAAAAAATTGTTTGAAGAGCAAATAACTTCACTCAAAAATCGTTTCTTCAGTGCCTAGTATCTGCCAGGCACTGCTCTACTCCCTAGGGATTTAACAATGTACAAAACAGCCAAGAAATGAAAGGTTCTATACCTCATGGAGCTTAGATTATAGTGGATTAAGCTTATATATTCTTTTAATCAAGTTAATTGTGAGGATTAAATATAAAGGGCTTAGAAAAGTGCTTGGCACATAAGAGTTCAAAAATGTCAATCATCATCATCATCATTGTCATCAATATCAAGTGTGAAGCTTGAAGTCAAATAGGAAGCTGTAGGCAAAACACTGGGAACTCAAAGATTTTTGCCTCTAGCCTATAGTAGCATTCATTCATTCATTCAAAAACCAGCAGGCCTACTATGGGTTGAAATGCCAAATAAGGGAAAAACTAATAGAAAGATGGATTCAAAAGACTCACAAACAGCATCAATTTAGGGCAACATCATCAGCGAGGTGATACTGTGTTCAGTCCTCCAGGCAGAATTTGATGCCTGGGTTAATAAAATTGAGAACTTGCTCCTGAAGATATACATGACTTATGTGTGTTGTTCATTCATTAGAGAATGTGAAAACAACTGAAAGTGATAATGACAAAATAGAGGAATGACAACATTCAATAGAGAAAGCATTTGTTTATATTAATGTTACTTATATTATTGAAAATACTACTCATAATTAACTTATATCCATTTTTTCAGAGTTAAAAATGCTTTTACATTATAATATAGGCTGTTTCTCAAACTATTTTCTTGAAGTGGGTCAGGAAGCTATTTTTATCCTCATTTCACAGATGACCAAAATGAGGCACAGAGAGATTAAATGACTACTTCAGACTCACACCCGGCAGTGGTGGTAGCACCTGCACCCAGGACTCCAGACCCCTTGACTTGCACTCTGCCCATCTGCATCCATGAGAAGGAAACTGCTGCTTTGGCACAAATGTCTACCACATAATTTTGAGACAGAAGAAAAAGAAAAACAGAAACTGGGAGAGATGTGAAATCAGCTATGGTCAAAGGCATTAATTAATGCCAAGGGCAATAAAAACAATAGTAATACTAATACAAAAACAATGATTCTTTTAACATCAACTGAATGCTTGCTCTGAGCCAGGCATTGCCCTCAGCACCATATAGGCATCATTTCATCAACATGCGCAGATAGGAGTGGATGACAATACAGGTTAAATCTATAAACAGTATTGAGGGCATATTTCAGGCAGTGTTGTTGTAGTTGATTGTTCTCAAAGAGCATCAAACTAGGGCAAAGATGCAAGAAGTCCTAGATTTGCTAACAATTGCGCAGAGACAAATTCTACGAAGTAGGCACAAGTCATGACAAAAAGAAAGATAGGGCAGAGATTTTAAGGTGGGTGTGGAATTCAAAGATTCCCACAGAGTGATCTCTGAGCTGAGGTTTGAATGATGAGAAGGAAGAACACTGGCATGAGGGGGTGGTGTGTTTTGGATACTGGGAACCATAAATTCAACCGCACGGAGAGAAAGAATATTGGGAAACTTCAGGACATTTCTTGTAGATAGAACAATGGGATGAGAGAGAAGACATGGGTAGGCAGCAAAGAGTCCATAAAACAACCTTAGGTGCCAAACGAGGACAGTGATTTTTAATTTGCAAGTCAGAAAGAACCAGGAAATGATTTTAATGAGTGGAGAGGCATAATTAGATTTTTATTTTAAAGAGACACCCTCAGTGGTAGATTGGAGGACAGACTGGAGCAGGGGGTGAGGCTAGTATTATTAAAATCAGATTACGAAAGCAGCAATAAGGAGAGAGAAAAGGGGTGGATATTTAGGAGAAATTACCATGGGAGATGAAAATAGGGCTGAGTCTAAAATGACTCCCAGCTTTCTGGCTTGGGTGCCTGGATGCACACAAATGCTATTCACCAGCATATGATGCCACAGGAACAGCCAGGGTGTGTGGGAAGGCAGTGGGTCATTTGTTTGGATTTAGACATACTGAGTTTGGTCAACTGTGGGACATCTTAGTGGAGCTGTCTAGTTGGATGTGCGGGTGTGAAACTCAGGAATGATGTCTGGGCCAGAGACATAGAATTGGGAGTTATTTGCACAGAGGGACTCTGAAGACCTTGCTGTTAAATAGGTGGGTGATGCTAGCTGTTGCCACAGTTAAAGCCTGAAATCACAGTGGCTTAACAAAGTACAAGTTTATTCTTCAGGATGTAAAGTGTTCTTGATTGGTGCCAGGGTGTGTGGAGGGGAAGGAGGGGAAAGCAGCTCTGGTCTATGTAGTCACCCAGGGACTCAGACTGATGACACTTCTGCCATCTTCAACCCAGGGCTTCCACAGCTGCCTTGAGCATTAGCATAGGTGGCAGAGAGGAGATGAGAGGCTGGAAAAGGTATACCGCCTTCTAAACTGCTTTGGGCCAGAAAAGTTCACAGCACTCTGTTCCAATGACAAGTACTGCTTCCTGGCAACAACTCTCCACTGCTGGCTTTGGTTTGGGAGGGGGTGTGTGTGCAAATCTTAGGTGGAGAACTAGCAGTCTCTAGTCTCTGGCATTAGCGTGGATGAGGCCACCCTGGTAGAAGAAATAAGAAAGGAGAGAAGCCCCAGGAGAAGGCTGAGACTGGAGAGGACAGGAACACCCAGAGAGGTAGGAGGAATCAGGACTGAGACTGTCCACAGACTGGAAGACTAGTCAGTAGCTGGTCATAAGTTGTAGATCATGTTTCTGTTTGCAGCAAATAGTCCTAAAATTCCATGACAACTGTAAGCCAGCAGAGTTTGTGGCTTCTAAACTTTTCTTGACTTGAAATTCAGAATGTCCCTTGAGAAATTTCTCTTGGACAGAAGTTGGAGTAGGTGGCTGATAAGGTCACTTCTGGCTCCACAAATTAATGACTGCAGCTGCCTTTCTTCAGCAGGCCGTGGGCAAGGAGCCAGATGTCACGGATGGACTGCCCACTGCGTGTGCACTAATAGGTCAGCAGAGTGACCACAGCATCAATGTGAAACCAGGGGACTGGATGGGCTCAAGAACCTTCTTACTAGAAAAGTGTTTTTGGTCTTGCTAGTCAATGACTTGGAAGGATTGGACATACATCTCAAGAGTGAGCCCCACACTGGTAATATTGGGTATGGTTTGTACATATTGTTAGGTGTGATTTCCATGATGCCAGTAACATTGGTCAGGATGGCTGTAAGTCTCACATCAGAAGAGTAAACAGGCTGGGCAGTGTCAAACACCAGCCTGGGCCTTGATCTCATGTCTAGGAGTCTCTGAACAACCTGATAGCTTTCCTTTTTCCATTTAGTTTTCTAATTCTTTATATTATAATTTTGTCGTTATAACTCTGTCCACTCCTCTCAACTGGGAGCACCTTTAAGGTAGGAACTGTGTTTTTATTCACTTCTGTATTCCAATGCTCAGTTTAAGATAGATTTTCAATAAACATTCCTTGAATAAGAATGAAATAATGTATCATGGAACTATGTGAAGCTAAGGAAGTGAGTTCTGATCAAAGTCTCAGTTTTGTTTTATGCTAAAGGTATAAGGCTACCTCTTCATGTTTCTCTAATCCTTACACTTAGTTGCAGAGAGGTTACTGAGTACTGGGTGAGGGTAATGCAGGTCGGGAGAGGGAAGACCATAGCATCAACGTGGCTATAGTTAATCTATTGTCCACGAAGGTAACCTGTGAAGACGATCTGGCATGGTGCCACTGTGTCCCCAAAGTGTTAATGCCCCTTCCTAAGGACTGGACATGCTTACGCCCAGAGAGTGAGAGCTACACTAGTGACCATCTGGCTCAGTTATCTTGGTCAACACTGACTCTAAGTAGGTTTTAATATGTGTGGCTGTGTGTACAAGATTGATGAAAAATTGAAACAGCTGCCACATTGGCTTGACGTCAAAGCACTAGCAACTCTTCCCAAATATCTTTCGAGAGGCTTTTACTATTTTAAATAAACTTCTCAAGTCCCACCATAAACTTCCCTCGGTTCCTGAAGGAATCAAAAGGGAACAATCAGTTTGCCTTTCATGTTCTGATCTCTGTAGGTATTTGTGCAAAATTCCAGCCAACGCAAAAGTGTGAGTGTGGTTTTTCAAAGCTCAGATACCTATTTACAAGAAATTAGGTTACAATTTTCAATCAAGGTTAACCAGCGTTGGGTGGTGATGTGCATCATTATTTTCCATAGCATTTGTGTGAGAGTATGAGACAGCACAGGAGACAGACACAAAGCTTGTAATATCACAAGCAGATATACCACAACGAATATCAAAAGACAAGCTATCAACTAAAAAATGAATTTTAGCTTTTTTCAAGGTGATGTTTCTGCTCCCCTAAGTTCATAGCAGTCATATTTTTTGAAGTACTACATTAAAATAAATAGAAAATACGTAACTATCTCTGCAAAGTCAAAATATTATTTTAACAAACTCTGTTGGTAAAGCAAATTTATGACTTCTATATAAAATTCATATTATGGCAAAAATGGGAGGAAAAAAAACCTAGGTAAAATTATGCAAATCCTCATTGTAGATAAAATAGAAGGGAAAATGCTACAGAGAATCATGATTTTCCCATTAATATTATTGTAAATTGCTTAGGCCTTACCAAAAGTTATTACAGATAACGTAATGGCCAAAGGCATTTTAACAAAAACAGATATGTCTGTAGCCAAATTGATCCTTGATAAATATTCTTTGCTGAAGGAAAAGGCAGTAGAGTTGGACAGCATATTTCTCAGAATAGGCTTGAAACCTTTCCCCGGATGTTGGTTAAGCGATCCAGGACCCTGACAGTACACATTCTCTCTAGTAATTCAAAAATAGGGACTTTTTGGAAGTAGTTTGATTAAATGACCTCCTTTCATCTAAAGGAAAATGGCAGAAAGAAACTGTCATTCTCTGAAGCAATTTTGAGAATCTGGCTGAGCATATCCCATAAATACTGACCCTTCTGAGTGAAAAAAGGATCATTTTGCCCCACTTTGCCTTTGGGAGCAATCAAAATGGCCTCTGAGCTACTATAGATTGACAAGTGTCACAAAGTGTCAGCACTGGTGGGGACCTTTCAAACTCCGCAGGCAGGTAAATCATAGAGGGAGCAGACTTCAGAGTGATCTGGAGCTCTCGGGTGTTATATCCAGGGGGATAAACACCGTCCTGCATGCATTCCGAGGTGTCTCCAGACACAAAGACGATTCTCATACCTTGGTTCCAAACACGTTAGCTTTCTGCCAACATGTTTCCTAAGTGATTTGCTGCGTGCAGGAAGGGCCCCTTGCTAGCCATAGGTTCCTCATAGGATGGCAATGAAATGGGTTAAGGAAGAGATGGGCAGAGGGAGACATTCCTATTAGCACATGTCCCACAGAGAGAGAACCAAAATGTCAAAGATGGAAAACTTTGCCCTCGTTATTGGGCATATTCACTTTGGATGCCATCTACCTACTTTCAGTAAGTGCTTTAGCTGGCAGGAAGATAAAAAAACTTGCTTTCAGGTCAATAAAGGAAGTCTCTTATGATCAATGGCTGATTAGAGCAAGATCTTCTGAGCAGTAGGCTCTGGGCTGTGTTCTGTAAAGGGTTTTCAAATTAGACTTGCTCTGAGGTCTGGGCAAGGGGCCAGTTCACCACCCAGCTGCCTCTGACTTTCAGCCCAGTGGTCCATGAGTTCCCATAATTAGGGGAAATATTTTAGAAAAAAATAAAGAAAAGAAATTAAATAATAGCATTACATTTTAGAGGCATTAAATCTAAGAAAGTGAAGTATAGCAGAAGTGTGGTATTATCAGATTTTAAAAAGTATAATTTCATCAGATTCGATTTCATATTCTTTTAATCCCAACTTTCACTTATTCAAGTTGGAGAAATGCAGATTATAATCTTTATTTGCAAAAGTATTTATGACTTACCCTAAAAAAATGTAAAAGGGGATCTTGACAAATAAATAGCTTATTTAAAATCAACTGGAACTTGCAGTTCCCATCCTTCTTTCCCCATCCTGCCTTTTTTCAGTAAAAGACTATATTTTTGAAGCATTTTGCCAAATTGGGATCATAATACTCAGAACACCAGCAAGTTTTCTATGAACAAATGCATGTTTTAATTATATGTTGTTCTATTTCATTTTCTGGAGTTGGAAATAGCAGACCAATTGTTTTTATTTCTTTGGTCAAGTGCTAATTGACAGAAGAGGATGGAGAAGTAGAAATACCGATCTTGAGTCAGGGAGCCACGATCACAAAGGGCTGCCCATTATTTCTAGAGAGCTAGAATAATCTGTAAAGATGGAAGGTCAGTGTGCAAAAAAGCAGATCCTAACGCTCATGTGTAGACATCTCCCATCCATCAATATGACTCTTAGTTGTATATTTACAGCATTCTTTTTATGGAATTATAAGAAATGTTATTTTTAAAGAATGTTGAGCTATCTGCCTGAGATAAAATGTGCCTTTACCTTTGTGTAGAGCTACTTGTATGACCATAACTGACCCAGCTGAGTATATTAGCTAGACCAATTATTCCCAAAATTTAATTTTAATTCAAATAAAACCAATGAGTGGATTGTAGGTGGCTGAATCACCTGGTTGTTTGACTGAACTGTTCAGGTAAGTATCCAGTTACGGTGCCTTTCATGGTATATGTGACCAGACCGTGCTCTGAAGCTCGTGATCCAACCTGAAGAGCTGTTACATTTCAATTCCGAGCATGGACTTTATGGGGATGTGCAATTAAACAGGGCAGAGGCAACTTCTGGGGAAGAGAAAAGTCTAATAAATCTCTAGAATTACTGTGGGATGAAACAGGTTGTTTAGTAATTTTAATTAATTTGGGAAAAGGCCTGCCTAGAAGAAGGAACCAAGGCATACAATGTTACATGGAGATAACGTTCAAGTATGGCGCATTGGCATTAGAGTGTGAATTGGGCATAGCTAATCAACCATAGGCACAACCTCAGAGTTCAGGTTCAGAGGAAATATTTCCTAAACTTCCTAAAATGACAAATATTTTAATATGTAAGAGTCTATACCACAGTCTATGGAAGGATTTTGGGAACTATACCATCAAATTTCAGATGGTGCTTCTTTCCCAAGTTATTCAACTTTCCTCAAACATTTCTGTTAGATTGGTATTTGAAAAGTTAAGGTGAAATGAAAAGAGAGAAAACATATTTTTTACATACAAAAGCAATCTGTTCAACTTTCTGTCTTTAACATATTGACATATGTTTTGTTCTAGTATTAGTCAAAATTAGCTTTGAGATAAAAGTTCATATTAATTATCCCATAATGTAGTCTAATCACTGCTGACATTTTGAAAGAAGATGTTAAGACAGCCAAGATAAAAACTAAAAAAGTGGGCGCAAAAATATTACACATGTTCATCACGGAAAGTCTCTAATGCTCCTCCATGAGTTTATTTTTTCTTAAAGTAAAACCTGACAGGGACCACGACAGGAGGCAGGATAAACTAAGTGGAGCCTCTGACCTACTCAGATCCTTTACTCCTGGCACTTCTCTGGCTCATAGGTAGATGAGCCAAAAAGGCTTTGGATATATTTCAGTTCTAATTTCATTGTTCTGTCCATTTTTAGGACTTTAAGCATGACATAAAAATAAGATAGAATGAGTCAAAAGATTCAGGCTTTAGATTTCTTTCTCAATTAAAATGATTAGCCTCAGAATTAAGTGAATATTAAATCCAATCAGGTATTAGCTTTTAAATTTAGTGAACATTGTAAATTTTAATATTAAAAACCCAGGAATATTATTATACAAAAATTTCTAAATTTCAGTAAGAAGTATAATCAGATGTAGCATGTACAAGTTTTTCTTTTTAAAAATGTGAGCATAAATCAGCCACTAGAGTTTATGTTCATTTAGTCAATGTAAACAGTTGAAATTTCCCTTTGTTGAAATGAGTAAAAACCAAGCACAAATACAATTAGGATATAAAAATCGAAAGAAAATACTGGTTTTGATTCTCTCATGTTCTGCAGGACCAGTATTCCAAATGGGGTGTGTCGGTAGTTACAGCAAAGGACACAAAGTATCAGTGAGTTTGCAAATGTCTTTGTTTTGCACAATCCTACTGAGGTAAATTTAAATAATCTTGAAAGTTTGAGAGAACAAGGTCATAGGACATGTTTCTAAAATCATTTTTAAAATATTTCCTACTAATAAAGATGTTTTCCACACACATAAACATACACACACACATATACACATATATACACACTGAATATTAGATTAAGTCCTGTGAATTAACAAGTTACAAAAATATTTTATTAAATTTATACTGTATACTCTTTGTATTATCAATATGAACAGAAGCAAAATACTTCCCTATTTTTAAAAAATCTGTTTTACTTCTGGTTTTGATCGGAATATTCAAACAAGAAAAAAGATAAGACCATGATCATCAAAAACTGAACCTGGGTCCCTTGGTTTGTGATAATTAACTAATCAATAGACAATTCTCCTTTCCAGGGATGCATAGAAGCAGGCATTTATTAAGGAAATTTTCGGACAAGGTAATTAATACATGCTTCACTATAGAAAATTACATTTTAATGACTTTCTGTTCAAGTTACATGAATTTTATATAAGGAAAAGCTTATGAAGTCTAAGATTTTCTTTCTACCCAAGTTATTAAAATTTGTGTTTGAATATAGTTCCTTTCATTAACATTAAATCAGTTAGCTTTAATTTATGAAAAAGGGCTGCTAAGTTTTACCACAATAGTTTGCACAGCTTTAATTTGCATTCATGAAAAAACACAATAAATTAATTTGCTACTTGGAAAGAATTTGACAAATGCATTAATCATGAAGAAACTGAATTCAGGTTTTCCTTACTCCTCACAAAGATAGATGTAAGATAAGAGACTACTGATTTAGTATTCTTTAAGCAAAATGAGATGTATGATAATAATGGGGATATTCATAGAACCAGAGAATTATAGAGCTGGAAGGAACCTTAGAAATTCCCTGGTTTAACAAACAGGGAAAGAACAATTCAGTCTCCCAAACAGTCCATAGAGCCGAATAGTGAATAGGGATTATTTTCATTTTTTTCCACTGGAAACCACCAAAAAAGTTAGAATTATTCAAGTACTGAAAAATTGTGGCTTTTAAATTACTTTGGCCCCCCCAAACCATGCTGCTTCTTGTCCCTAAAGTTTTGAGAGTATAGTCAGAAAGGATGCCAAATCATAACATGGAAAACTTACTGTGGAATTTAGATTTTTAAAAAATAGCATGAAAACAGCACTAAAATTGTTCCCAACACCTACACTGTGCACTGATTCTTTTGACAAGTCAATGAAATATTGTCAAACACATTTACAAGTTCGTATCACTGTGAAAAGGTTTAGATAAGGAGACATTCAACAACACATTGTATTGCAAATATTTCTCTTATTTTCTGTCATTTTACTCTTATTAGCATCAAACCTTTGCTTTTATATATAGCTCAAGTTCAAGATCATCTTTATGTTTACGTGCTGCTTGAAAAGGCCTTCCATACCCTTAGACCATAGCAAGATTCTCCTATGCTATCTTCTACTATTTTTTGTTATCTTAATTTTTTTGGTATCATTAAGAAAATACAAAAGAAGTTACTGAAAGCAACTGTAATCACAATATTCTTGGCAAATGTTCAAACTTCATTAACCATTTTTGAATGAAATATAATTCTAATTTTGGATCTATATATATGTATGCATAAATGTGTATATATGTATATATCCATATATATTTACTACTGGGTTACATAAAGATGTTGATATAGTAATTTTAAATTAGGGGACCAACTTATTAGAACCGCTTTGCTATCATTAGAAATACTTCAATCCTTAAGTAAAGGCTTGGACAAGAAAATACTGTAAGTGACTGATCTTGAAAAATTGAAAAACTTCGTAATTCACTCAATATGTTGTATTCAAGGAAATTATTCATATTCACCTTTTCCTGTGGGGTAAAGAAACACTAATATCTTAGGCATAGGAAGAGAACAGCCCACGTGCTCCCTCACCATGCAAGAGTATTTTCCTTGTGCTAAAAATTCTAAATTCTCTTTGCCCCCTTGGGTCTTTGTTTCTGTAGGAATAAATTTAATTTGTTCTCCCCTTAACCTGTGACTCTTTCTCTCTATATTCATTTTTACATGGAAGAACTTACCTTACTTCTTATTTTCTTATGAATTTTAAAATTTCAAAATCTGTTCTTATACTACCACATATGTTAGCGTGAAAAAGTCAGTATTGATGGAGTATTTTTGCTAAAGATAATCTTGACCGACTTCTGAGAAAGAGAACAATCCTGGTTGTTTTATTTATGTATGTAAAAAGATTGCATTATTTTATTTTAAAGTATATTTAATTTTGCTGGGTTATTTATCTTCAGAAAATTTTAATAGTATTAAATTTTAGCTACATGATTACATATAAACCACGCTTCATCTGTTTTCTTTATTACAACATAGAAATCCCAAAATTTTAGTGTTTTTCAAGATTAATATAAAAAATATCTTCCCAAACTCAGTGTCAAACTGTCTCTGTGTATCTTCAGAATTTCTTCATTTCAAGCAAATCTTAGTGCTAAGAACTTGGTGAGCGAGGCGGTTGGGGTTCACAGGAGTTTAAGTCCTGCTCTGGCACCCTGACCAACAGCCCTGGGTACGGAGGCTGGCACTGAGCAAGCCCTCATCTGCTACTCGAGGTGAACCAGCAACCCTTAAGGCAGAGGAGCGGACTAATGTTGAAGAAACATTTTCACTCATAGCTTTGAAACACAGGCATTTTTACTTAACCCCGAATTACCCACAATATTCAGTAAATCTGTTTTTATTCTACAATATTTGAGAATGTAGAGTTATAAAAATGTTATTAAATTTGGGATAATCCCATTTAAAAACCAGGGGATTTGCCAACATTTTACACTGACACAACTTTTTAGAAAACCAACTACTGCATGAAGTGAAGTTCACTAACATGTTGCTTCTGGGATTGACACTGGGTATACTTAGGTGGCACCTGCCACTTGTTCTCAACACCTGAGCAATCTCCTTTTGCAGCAAACCCTAACAGTAAAGAACAGCTGCAGCTGGAAGGTAAATGAGGACTGCATTAACAAACCTCGGTGCGGTAAAAACTGGAACCACAGAGGTAGGAGGTATAAAGGAATATAAGAACCTTAATGTTAAAAGTTACTGTAACTTCTTTCTCATTCTTAAAGGAAAAAAAGATGCTAATTTCTGGAGTTTTCTTTTTTATCTTTTTTAAAAAAACTGCTCTATTGAGATATGATTGACATACAAAAAGCTGTACATATTTCTTTTTTATCCTTAAATACATTTTAGTTCATACATAAACTTTTGAGACAACAAATACTGCATAACTATACCCTACACCCATCTCCTTTAGACTATCTATAATTATTTTTTTCTCTTCTTTTTGTCATTTATTCTTTCTCTGTCTCTTTTTAAACCACCTTCTTAGTTCCTAGCTTCCTTTACTTTAAAAAGCAGGTGGTGTGATGGCTGATATTTGACATTTTTGATTAAATAATAGCATTATTTAAACCATCTTCTATTCTTCAGGGACCTTCTTTTGTGAAACTACAAAAATATCTACTAAAATCTCTCTAATGCTATCTTATTCTGTGAGCAACTTAGACTGTCATATTATTTGATACTGTGGAACTTAGGAAATTTCAGATGGTTTCAATAACCATTTCTGTTATTGTACTATTCCTAACTTCTCATTTTAGTTCACAGATAATTTACATTTAAATATCTTCTATATATACATCAGTTATAGGAATAAGTACTGCTATTTTGAAACTCCTTAACATCTTTTATCTCTTAAAAACTGGTTTTTGCAATTTTAATACTAATATCTATATAATATTGGGTTTAAATGACTTCGTTTTATGTATACTAGCTAGAAAAGCTCCCTTTCTATTAATGTTTCCATCTAACGCTATGAAGGTGATTGTTTCAAAAGGCACAATGGAAATGAATCCAGGTTTTGGTTAACCATGCAAAGTTACTTTGAAGGACAGCCTAAATCTATTCCATGCGCTTTGGGACTGCTCTTCCCCTTCTAAGAGTTCCCCTGGGGGCCTTTAGCAAATGAGCCTCTCGCCAAATCTGGCTAGATGGGTTCTTCTGCCTCTCTTAGATTCTGGATATCTTTAACGCAGGTAAAAAATTATATTATTCCCCTGCAGAAGACGGTCAAGTGTCTCAGAACTATAGTCAGTATTATTTCCTCTTGCCCACAACTAGTCTTTTGCCATTTCTTTGGAGGTACTTGTGCTAACTTCGGCAGTTCCATGAGTAGCAGCAATGATGACTGAGGTGAGGGCAGAACACCTTTTAGCACAACTCCACATGCCTGGTAGGGTCAGAATGAGGTTCTATCCACCAGCCAGCACAGAGGAGAAACCAGAAGACAGCATGCACCAGAACATACCGACTCTCAACATCAACACTCACACCGCTCTGTCTTCTCATGGACAGGAGGGATGTGGACAGTGAGGTCTACGGTGACTATAGGAGAAATATAGATCCCAACGTCATTGACTTCCTTAGAGCTTTTGTATAACATTTTGTATGGCATGGATGACAGTTACTTTCTGCAGCAGAAATATGGCTGAAAATGGTATTCTATAAGGAAAAAAAGAGAGATACCTTATCTTGCTAATAATTTTAATGTGCTACTTCACTATTGAATGAGGCTCCATCTCTCTATCTTTTAGGCTAAACAATACCTTATATCTCATCGGTTTTCTCTATCGTTATTTTTAAGCATGACTCTTGTTAGTTTTCAGATTCAAGCTGGAATCCCACACATCACACCTGGGAAGAATGAACACACTGATTTGCCCATTAGAGAATGGATGAGAACATGTACTATTAATATTACTGACCGTAACATGTATCATTATTATGTACCCACAATGGGCCAGGCCTGCCCTGAACACTTAAACACATTATCTCTAATCCTTCACAAAATCTGTAAGGTAGTTGTCATGACCCTATTTTCAGATGAGAAAACTTAAGCCTGAAAGAGGTAACAGATTGCTAAATCATAGCAAATGGTAGAATAATGATTTGAATCCAGGTCATTCCATCTGCCACATTGCCCCTCGACACATCTTCAACAATTTAGAGCAATGGTTCTCAACACTAGGAGACCCTGTACCCCTCTTTGAAATATATTTTGTAGTGTCTCCTTATTATCTGAAAAGAAATTTACAGAACATATATCTACTAAACAATTTTCATTAAAGCAATATAGGGCTCTAACTGTAATATACAGGAGAATAAATGGAAAGCAGCTTGAAGTAAACTAGTGTGTATTCCAAAGGGCAATGCATAAATACAGCTTTATTAGAAAGTAGTCAGATACTTTCATCTATTTGTAGAATCACTAGGAATTCTTCAGCTGTAAATTCAGATGTTACAAGTATCTTTTGTTGGTGACTGTTGCCATTCATGTATGTGGTTTTGAATAACTCTAGAAAGGGTCTACACAAACATTAAAAAGTATAATCTTCTAATGTTTTATACAGTGGTTCTATTTCTGGAAAATTCATTATATATTAAAACCATAAAAATTGAGTTCAATGTAAGACAGAAGTCCTAAGTTCAAATAATTTTGAACAGTTTTTGTTTTTACCTTTCTGAATGTCTAGCAGGGCACTCTGAACCGCGAAGGGAGATAGGTTGATTCTTCACTGTGTGGTATTGTTCCATGTGCCACAGGCCATGTAAAATCTCTGCCACCAGCCTACTAAATGCCTTTATAGTGACCGCTGTCATTATGAAAATCTAGAATGTCTTGCAAGAATTTCTGAAAAAATTTGGGGGGTCAGTATTTCTCCCATCAATAATCATTGTCATAAGTGTGTTCCTTTGGCTAAGACATGAAAAAGAGCAGTAGGGAGGGGGGGCAAGCCTTACTCTCCCTTTGCACAGCCTATGAAAAAATGGGGAATTCTTATTTCACTCTTTGTATAAGGGCCCAGTTTCTCACCACAGGGGCCTCTACATAGGTGAGTGTCCTCATGACACAGCATCCTGCTTTCCCCAAGAGAAAGAATAAGGCGAAGTTGCATACTTAACTCCTGTTATTCTAGTTGTTAGAACTAATTCACTGAGTCCAGCACACACTCAAGCGGTGAGGAATTAGGCCCTGCCTTTTGAAGGAAGGAGTATCAAAAATTTATGGACATATTTTAACAACATTACAGTCATCAAAGTCAAGGACCTGTTGCCCCTGCTTGGAAAAAGAAAGACTTAAATGATCAATAGGATGATCACAAATCTAATATAACCTTGCATGGAGTGATGGGAACTAATGTGAGAAGAATAACTGTCAGTGAATCTAAGTTTTGACTTGAGTTAGGAAGGATGGGATGGGACTGAGAGGAAAAGAGGATACAGAGGGTTGCAGGCGGGTAAGCAGACTCTTAAGGCAACTATAAATTTCATTTTATAGGGTTATGGGCTAAATGTTTGTGTTGACATGTTGAAATCCTAATCTCCAATGTGATGGTATTAGTAGGTGGGGCCTTGTGGAAGTGATTGGGTCATGAGGGTGGAGCCCCCATGAATGAGGTTAGTGCCTTTATAAGAGAGACCCCAGAGAGGTTTCTCACTCCTTCCTACCACATGAGACTCTCAGAGAGAAGAGAGAAGATGGCATCTATGAACCAGGAAGCGGGCCCTCACCAGGCAGCAGGTCTGCCAAGAACGTTAATCTTGGACTCCTTAGCCTCCAGAATTGTGAGAAATAAATGTTTGTTGTTTAAGCCAGCCAGTGGTATTTTCGTTATAGCAGTTTGGATGGACTAAGATGATATCTATCTATATGTATATGTATGTATATATATGTACATATGTATACATATATAATAATAATATATACATTCGGTATAGCATCTATTGCACAGAATTTCAATACCTTCATCATTTTATGTGAAGAAAAACAGATAACATTCACTGTGATTTTTTAATGTTTACACTTTTTGATGATAGACTTAGCAGGAAATAATTAGAGATGTGAAAAGTTTCCAGTATGCCTTCTGTACCTATCACTGTAGAACTTTGAGCTGAGATCATAATGAGTAGAACTGTATTAGAAAACATTCTCCATTCTGCTTCACTTCCTCCAGGCTGAGTGAACCCATTATTTCTTACCAAGTATGTTCCATTTAGCATTGCAGCTAGCTTTTCAATTTAGCGAACTTTCAGGTTCTCTTGTTATTTACTTGTGTTCCCAAGTAGAATTTGAACACCTCATTTGCATAATCACAATCTGTTGACCCTTATCTTTTGAAGATCTGCATTTATAAACTCAGGGCAATATCTAATGCCAACTGGAAAGTGGGCCTCAGTGGGAGAATTTCTTCTTCCCATGGGGATATGTCTGTGAAGTTTTACTACTGAGTAAGGGCCTATCATTTTAGCCATTCACAGTCAAGCTTTTAGGTTTGCAATTATCTGGAAGTATTTTATACATTCATAAAGTGGAAAGATTCACAGAGTCCCACTGCAGATCAGAGGTATATAACACTTAAGGACCATGTTTCCTCTGCCTGTCCACATTCTGTTCATCCCTCCAGATTCCGCTCAAGACCCAACTTCTCCAGGAAGCTTTTCTGATTATCACAGACTTCACTAAAATTTCCCTCCTGCTGAATTTCTTTAGCACCTGAAGCCTGTCCTATGTAATTTGATCCCTGGTGGTTTTATTGTTTACTGTTGTTTATCAGCTAAGACTAAAGAGGATCCGGCTGTGTGTTTCATGCCTCCGTACCATCCTAGAATCCCTAACCCTACTACACCTCTACCATATAAATAAATACTCATTGGTTACTTTAAAAAATCTGATTATTTCTTAAAAGTTACTGAAATAATTACCTTGAAATTATTTAATTTCTTCCCAAGAATTTCTCAACTTCACATTCCATGAGGAATGGAGCTAGCGTTACTTGTTGATCTGTGTAACTAATTAGAGGGTAGAAAGAAGACACTAGACATAAATTTCTGTAAGCTAGAACATATATCACCCAAATCTTAAATTGTTTATTTTATAGCAAGACAAGAAAACATTTTGAAAAGGAGTTTAAACATGATATTAATAATTACTTCTGGGACCTCTTATTTACTATTTTAATAATTATTAGAAATAGGATTTGACATAAGAAAAGTCAATCAATCAGAGAATATTTGTTAATAATTATACTAGCAGTGATTTTTGTTGCCCCCACTTGTTTTGTTACTTGTTTACATGGAGAATACCAGATGAGTAAACCTGAAAGAATCAAGCCCTGTAGAAAATTTTCATTCAAGCATTATTATGAGCACAATAACCAGCATAACTATCTGGTGAGCTATTCACAGGGTCTTTGTTCCTTATGAAATGACATTCGAGAAAATGAACAAGACTTTTTCCTTTAAAATATTAATCACATGTGGACTTTTTACTCCATGGAAATTATGTAATACATTTAAATAACCTCCCTCATTGAAAATGAAACAAAACAGAAAAAAGCCACAAAAGCCACTACATAGTGAGCAGACTTTTTGCATGCTTTGTAATATGAATGTAGTCTATGCAAGCACTCTGAAAGGTGAATATCCTGGCCCCATTTTTCAGAGAAAGAAACTCAGAATCCTAGAGATTGCCCAGGGTCTCACAGCTATTAATACCAAACTTGAAGACAGAATTAGAACCCATTTCAAAGCCCCACAAAGTTACAGCGTTTACAGTGTTGTTACTATGCGTGGGGTGGACTGTACAATCTGCATGGCTTGTAAACAACAGCTCTCTTCATTTGTTTTGCAAAAGTGAAACCTTGGAACTTAATTTTTGTGCCACATTTAGAGACAATTTCTGATAGAGGCCAATCCTGAGCCTGGTCTTCCTAAGCCTTATAAATACCCAGACAGAAGGAAAAGGACTGCTGTTAGAAGCATGAGGTCAGGGTATCTCAAAGTGTGGGACAAATAACCTTCTCTTGGTCAGAGAAAGAGCTCCCTCCCGGCAAAAAGAAGATCCTGAGCTCCCAGGGCTGTAACTTGTATCAACCCTGAGAAGTCTCAGGCAGACACGGAGGAATTGGGGAGCTGGAGTGTCTGGAAATCTACATCATCAGGATCTCTCCCCAAAAGAAGTTTTCAAATAAGACTTTCATGAATTCTAATGCACGTGGAATTACAGAATGGAAATCAGTATAAAAATAGCATTTGCTTTACAGAAATTTACCGTGCAGCCAAGTGCTATAACACACAATCCATAAGGTAAGGGAGAGCTGACAGCACAGCACCACCCTCCCTGTCTGTGCAAGTTCAGTTGCCTTAAATGTTACATTTACAGCCATTTTGACTCTTTGCTCTGTGTTGGTGCATGACCAACGGACCAAGACTATTTCAAACAAAAGGTCTCTGAGGGCCAAGGCTATGTCGACTTGACTTGCTATGTGGAATAGCAGTCAGAGCCCAACAGGCATTGTAGGAATTTATAATGTTATCTGGGGTTGGTAATTACGATTAGGCTATAGCTTAAATCTGAGGCAATTCAGTAGTACGGTTGAGACTAAAATGTGGGGTCATTGCCTCCTAGTAGTCATAATCAAATTACTGGTGCATGAGTATGATACTGAGATTTTAGGAAAGGAGATTGCCCTTTAAAATGGTCCATTCAAAATGGAAAGCCTTCTAGACAAACTTGTGAGAAGGAGCTGACTCACTAATGTGCCTGCAAACACTTTAACACTGTACTTTAAATGATGCTGTGCTTTGAACAGATAATTGGCCCAATTCTTCCCTCTCTCTGTGTCTGTAACTCCCATTGCAATCCGTGAGAACTGCATATTCAAAAGGGACCAGAGAACAAAGTTGCAGGTTGAATTAATGGGATAAAGGACTGCAGATCTCTTAAAGCTTGTGCAATTAAATTGTGGTCTCGTACAATCCTCTAGGGTCACCAGCAATTTGCTGGCCTAGGAAAGCCAGCTGACTTCCCTTGCAGAGGTGTCACAATTTATAGCATGCATTTTCTTAGACATTCACACGTGATCCTTCTTAGCTCAAAATCTACCTCCTCACTCTAATCTCTTTAGAATCTAATACCTTGGAGTCTGGGATTTCATTCACATGCTGTTATCACCAGTTAAGATCATCAATCAATCAAGAGGCAAAGTCTCCATTTAAAAGTCATGCACAACTAAGTACATATGAATATCTTATTTTTCTGTAAAACTATTTTACGCATCCTACATATATGTTAATTTTATCTGCTGTCTTTCCCAATTAGAATGAAAACTCCAACTCGCAAGAACTTTGTCTTACACATCACATCCTTAGCACTTGATCTTGGCTTCATTGTAATTATCAAATATTTTTAATCATTGACATATTTATAAGCATATTTGACTAGATGTTTACAAGGCCACGAGAACAATATCTCGATATTTCCCTTTAAGCCTTCTTATTTTCTCTACCGAAGGGAAAGATGTTATCATTTTCTAACCACCTACTATATGCTGGTTTCTCTCTGAATACTTCTTTTTCAGTGAATTCACAATAGTGGGGTGGGGTGTTGTATTTTTATATTTTTATTACATACAGTTTAGAAATGGAGGCTTAGAGAAATCAAATCACTCTGCTAAGGACATAGAACTAAGAAGTAGCAGAGATGAGGTCTGATTCCTCTTTTGATTTCAAAGCCCATCCTTTCATCTCACTGCTTAACATGTGAAAAAATAGGGAAAGGGAACATATTTATAAAACAGAAAGGTCTCAATCAGTCAACAGTAAGAAAAATGACGATTACTACGTGGCCATCAGCATAGGGAATTACAGAGTAGGTGTCCAGACAAGCTGAAAGGGAATAAAGGGACAAGAAGGGACCGGCTCTCCAGCAGAGAGGTCTTGCTGGTCACTTGCTCACTGCTGACAGCAGGACCACTCACACTGGGTATAAATGTGGCATAAACATGTCTCCATCTGCTTTGACTCATTTGGTGGCCCATTCCAAACCTCCAAATCCCTGCTCTCTGGTCAACATGACCTCAGAATTCCACCATTTCCACACATTTAATGGGCTGTATCAGATTTCTTCCTCTCTACCCATGTCCTTCCCCAGTGTTTTCTGCTTTCCCTGACATACCACCCCTCCCAACCTCTTCATCGAGTCTTTCAAATGCTAATCACAATCCCAATTTGAACTTTATACTCAAAATCTATATCAGGGGAGGGATCTTAGGGTAGGGGTCTGCAGTTTTGGACTCAACTACACTTTCTGCACTGGCTAGCTCTGTCCTGCACTCTGGAGGCTGCTCTGTCTTCCTTAACTAAACCGTGTGGGGAGTGCCGGGTGGCCCAGGATGTGTAACTGGAAGCTGAAAGGCATCTATGAGTTAGAGGCAGTAGCAGTAAGAAAACCCACCATTCACGGTTTACTCCACGCCAGGTATTGCACTACTTGAACCTTTATCTGGCTTATTTCATTTAATCCTCCCAGTGCCTCTATGGCGTAGAAGTTATAATCCCCATTTTATAGTCGAGGGAACTGCGGCTTTACAGCAGTTAAGTACCTTGGCTAGGGATTTGCAATTGGTATAACGCACAAAACTGGGATTTGAACCAGGTATCCTGACCCCGGAGCTAGTGCTTTACTGCAGGGCTACCCTCCAGGGCTCTGGGTGGTTCTGGAGCCATCTTTGGAAGCTGGTGGGGGTGGGGGGTGAGCAAAGGACTCAGGACTGTGCTGGTGGAGGGCATCTGCATAATTGGGCAATTGGAACTGGGCTTAAGGTACTGAGGACAGCTGGGGATATGAATGTTCTGTATGTGGAAAGGAGTGACCATTAGGAATCAGTTAACAGCATTGTGGAGGGGAGGGGCATGCCTCTAACCCTTGCTAGGGAGAGGGAAAGATATAAAATGTAACCAAAATGTTTGTACTCTCATAATTTCTTGAAATAAAAAAAATATTATATGTATACCACAATTTAGCTTATAAAGTCCCTCCACAGTTTGTTATCCATCCCACTAACAGTGTTCTCTCTCCAGTGCCTGCGCTCTGCGCTGCCAGCAGTGGCCATCTCGGCTTCTTCACCATGTGCAGTTTTAACGCACAATTATCTCACAGTTCTCCCACTAGGGCAGGTGCAGCAGATACTGGGGGGATTTGGGAGCTCTGGGCAGTCTAGTGACTTTGCCACAGCCACATGTTCAGTGAGTGGCAGCAGCCAGGTCTGATCCTTAGCTCTGTGCTATCTGCCTGCCTCCTGTACCTTCCCAGGTGTGGAGAAGCTACCTTGTCACTTCCCCTTTGCTACCATATGAAGAGAACTTTCATTCTTCCAAGACTTTAGGTGAAATGATGTATGGTTTGACATTTTGCCAAGGTCTTAAATATTCTTTGCATTATTATGATATACTACATAGCTATGTGATAATGCATATAAATTTTTCTTACTTTTGTTTGTCTAAACTTCCAATTTCCACTATTATAAATAATGTGCTGATCACCTCTACTTTTTTTTGAGTATTTGCCTAAATTTCTGATTGCTTCCTCAAGGTAGCTTCCTAAAAATGAAATTACTGAACCCAAGAGTATTAACTACTTTGAAGCTTTGATACATAGTTCCAATTTATTTTATGGTAAACTTATTACACTGTACCTCTACAGGCAGTGTTTAAAACATGCCCACTTCTTCACATGTCCCCTCAGTATATATATAATATATTGAATTTTTCACTAATTTGGCAGGTGAAGATTATTGTTTTAATATATATTTTATTGACTACTAGTTAGACTATAGTCTTTTATATTTTTTATTAGCCATTGGTCTACTACCAATTGCTTCTTTGTGTGTTTTGTCCCTTTTTATATTGATATGTTGTTTTCCCTACTGATTTTTGTGACTTTTCCTATAATAAAATAACCAATGTTTTATTGCATGTGTTTGTAATATTTCTCTGATCTCCCCCTTGCTTTAGCTTCCTTTTGATGTCTGCATCATCAATGATGACTTCTAGAACTAGGCTGCACTGTCTCCTGTAGTTCTTCCTGCCAAAAGCTTCCTGTTGCCCCAATGGGTGGGGAGCTCTTTAAATCAGAAGCCGGAGATTAAATTATTTAATAGTCTTATGTTAGCACATGGTGTGGTGGTGAGAAAAATAGTACATAAAGGAAGCACACCATACGGGGCTCTACTAAGGTATGCAGACATAGGAAATGAATCATAAATGACTTTCCAGGCTTCAAACTTTCCAAATGATTATGGAATGAGCTACTGAAATCACAGGCAGCTCAAATAAGGAGGAAGGGAGAGAAACACAGAAGGGTGCATGGGAAAAACAAGGCAGAAGCTCCCTAAGGGTAGAAACTAGAGCTCAGTTGTCTGCTTTTCTCTCATGCTGTCATTAGCACCCAGCACGTGGCCTCTGGCCGCTAAGGGCTTGATGGAGGATGAGTACACGGATGACCTTACTCTTCTCTCCTGACTGCCACACCTACTGGCTCTGTAGCTTTAGACAAGACAATTGCATCAATTGATGAAATTGAGCTTCAATTTCATCATCTGTAAAATGGATATTAGACTGGGTTGATGCCAAGATCCAATGAGGTAATGAATACGAAAATAACTTGTAAACCATAAAGCAAAAAAGGAAATGTGAGTCTCGCATTTTAGTAGAAGTTTTGCTGTAGTTACTTAGTACCTTAAAAGAAAAATTCATTGGCAGGAAGGATGAGAAGTTAGGACTTTCCTCAGATGGTTACTCTGGTTTCTTTTTGTTGCCACCCCACTCTATGATATATGTTCAAATGCCCCTAAAAGGCAGGCACAGTAGTCATTTAACTTGAATTCTGTGTTGACCTGCACAGCCCACCAAACAAAATGTTTTCATGACAATTCTGCAGGAAAGTTCTGTTATACATGCAAATATATCCTGTATAGTATATTATAAGTTAGCATAAAATATTAATTAACGGACTTTCCTTGCTCTATGTGCTGGGGTGTGGTAGTTATCAGGAGGAGCTTCACAGATGTGACACTAACGACAATGGGCAGGAATGGCCTGTGTGCAAGTGCGGAGGGTTGGAGGGTGTTTTGGCTCCTGGAACAGCATGTACAGGGTTCTGGAGTGTGAAAGGGCCTGGCCTGGGTCTGGGAAGGCTTCTCTGAGAGTGGGAGACAGATGTTGGTGAAAACCATCTATCAAAAATCCATACCCCCAGAATAATCAAACTGAGCACCCTTGACACAACTCTTAAAAAGTAAAAGACGTTCACATAAAGGGTATAAAGAGAAGGAATGAAGCTGAGAATCTCGGAACAGCAACCTCTTTCCTCTGTTCTCGCAGCCCTGATTCCCCCGGCAGAATGTTCCCGTGGTTTGGGCATTCATCTTCCATATGGAAGTGACCTGGGGAGGATGTAATATCAATGGCCCTTCTCAGGTTGTCTCTGGATGCTTTTTCACCAGGTATTGGTGCCAGGGCATCAAGTACATAAAAAGATGTGCCCTCCTATAGTGCCAAGCCCTGCCCAGAGGTGAGATTTCTCAGGGCCTTCTCCCCGACGCCTCCCTAATCGGCTGCAACATCCAAAGCAGAACCGACTTTCCATTTATTATTCACTTTTAATGCCCATTGAGTGAAGTGGGGACTCAGTGATTCTTGGCTGTCCCAACTACTTTATTTAGGAAAGATAAGATTTATTAATGCCTAAAACATCCTTCAGGCCAGGTATTACTGACCCCTACAAAGTTATCTCTGATAAACTCTATGTTCTAAGCGAAACATACATTTTATGTTAAACACACTAGTATTTAAATTTCTTCTCCTTTCTCAAGGCAAGATAATTCTTCTTGGGAATTCTAGAAAATCCCTCTCTAATGCTGGTTGATACTTGTCCCCTCATCTTTAAAAAAAAAATTATCACAGTTAAAAAATTAACCCGCAGAGAGAACTTGAAGTCATCTCCTCTCGTTGGCATGTCTGGCATCTAGCAAGCAGATCTGTTTCTGGAGGGCTGTATGCAGTGAAGCAATGGAAGGTGAGGCTAGAAAGCCAGGATGGGATCAGATTTTGAAAAGCCTCGTAACGATGCTGAGCAGTTTGGCCTTTATCTTGTAGGGCTTGGTCTTTGGCAGCCTTGATGGCTGTTGTAGAAATCAAATGAAATAGTGATTCCTGAGTACAGGATGAAGTGGTAAAGCTACTGCTATTTGCATTTTATCTATAAAGAGACTGAGGCATATAGAGATTAAGGAATTTGCTGAGGATATCACAGCTACCGAGAGGCAGACCTGACTCTTGCAGTTCTACCCACAGCAGCCTTCGATGCCTTCAACAGACAGGGAGTAAGTAAGGAGGCAGGGGAGTGGGATCCGGCACAGGGAGAGAGAAAACCAGTTCACTGTTAGCCATGTACATTATTAATTCACACGAAGTCTTGAAAGAATTCCTTGCATATGGCAGTTTTCTAAAAAATATATATATATTTTATGAATAAAAATGTAATGAAAACCCAGAGATAAAGAAGGGAAAGAAAAATAGTGTGGGTACACAGATATGCCTGGATGCATGCACCTCCATACGCTGCTCTGCCTACCAAGGGCCTGTCTCACGGGGTGTTATTACCAAGAGAATAAAAGGGAGATAGTGAATCATACGACTTCCCCATTATTAGGTTTAAGAAAAAAGCACTGAGTAGGCAGAGGCAACCTAAGAGGCAGAATGAAAGGTGTGTTAGGGAAGCTGTAATGGAGAAGAGTGAGATGAACAGGATGAGCCTCTGAGAATCACGCCCAGTGTGTACTAGGCAGTTACTCAGGGGCCCAGAGGAATCTGTTCATCCAGAGTTTGCCAAGTGCCTCTGTGGCAGGCAGAATAATGCCCTCTCCCCAGGATGCCCATGTATGAATCCCTGGAATTTATCTTACATGGAAAAAGAGACTCTACAGATGTGATTAAATCAAGGACCTTTAGATGAGAGATTATCCTGGAGTAACTGGGTGGGCCAAGGTAATCACCGGGGTCCTTAAAAATAGAAGGAGGAGGCAGAAGAGTATGTCAGAGTGATGCAATGTGACAAAGACTTGACATTGCTGGCTTTGAGGATGAAGAAAGGAGGCCATGAACCAAGGAATGCAGGTGGCCTCTAGATCCTGGAAGAGGGAAGGGAACAAAGAGATTCTTCCCTGGAGCCTCCAGAAGGAATGAAGCTTTGTAGATCCATTTTAGACTTCTGGGCTCCAGAGCTGTAAGACAATACGTTTGTGTTGTGTTTCAGGCTGCCTGGGTTGTGGCCGTTTGTTACAGGAGCACTGGGAAGCTAACCCAGCCTCCTACATCCCAGAACTGTACTAGATGTGGAGACGGAGTCGTAGGACATTCAAAATAGAGCAACTGGGCTAAGGGCTCTGGTCTTATGTGTTCACAGAATCCATGTTTTCTTTTCTCTGTTGTTTCTCATAGGAAATATTTCTTAAAACTGCCAAGTCAGAAAACGGAGGAGAAATAGTTCAGGTATTTGCATGCTAATGCATTGAAAACTAGCTATCAATTTTTTTAAAATAGGTTACTTATGAAACTCGTAAATAAGACAGTGTATGCCTTCTCCTTTGCCTCATTCGGTATGGCTGCTGTGCACAGGGAATTAAGTAGGCAGCTTGCTCGGTAGTTTGTCAGGGATTGAAATGAAATGAGTCCCAAAAGGCTACTTTAAGACTGTCATAGGGACCTCTCCATGTCATAGCAAACACAGTAAAATGCACTCACGTTGGATATGATATTTGATTATAAAACATTTGAAAATTTTTAAATAATTTTACTTATGCAAATTTACTATAAGTATCTTATATAACATGATTGGGTTGTGATTATTCAGCAATGATCCTGTTTATCTGGGAATTCTAATGAAGTGAGCAAATTAAACCTCCACGTTGTTTGCAAGAGTATTAAAATGTTTAGAACACTAAATTTAACAATAAAGTTGGCATTATGTCACATTTTATAGATATTTCTTAATTTCAATGTTTGCAGTTTTCTTATTTTGGAATAAATTTTTTTTTTCATTTCGCGAACATTTTCATAGGTGCCCAAAGCCCTTTGCTCATATTGCCTGATGGATAAAATAGTCCTAATGAATAAAACAGAGAAGCAACACCAACAACTATCTGAGCTCAACAAGTAATATATGAATGCTACTTTTATAATGTACACATACCAAGAGAGAAGAGTTATGGTTGCTATGGAAACCATAACATAAAAATTCTAGAGCTGAATTATTATCCATTCGATCGGCTTGCTACTGTAACTTCCTTTTTGGTGACGATGATCATTGTCATTAATGGGAAGCAGCATAGTGCAAGGATCAAGAGAATGGACATTGCAGTCAGTCAAGGATGGGCCTCAAGCCTGGCTCTACCACTTAAGAGCTGTGTGACTTTGGCCAGGTCATTTGAACTCTCTATGCCTCAGATTCCTCATCTATGAAATGGGGATAATAATAGTACAAATTGAGCATCCCAATCTGAAAATCCAAAATGCTTCAACATCTGAAACTTTTTGAGCACTGACTTGGACTCTCCAAGGTAATGCTTGAACAAAATGCTCATTGGACCTTTTCAGATTTTGGATTTCTGGATAAGGAATATTCAAGCTATACTCAATCTCAGAGGATTAAGTGAGTTAATATTTACAAAGCATTTATAACAGAGACTGGCATGTGGCAAGTTTTATATACATGTTTCCTGAATTTTTAAAGAAAGGAAAATTGTTCAGAATTACTGAGTTCAACTATATGTCCCTCATTGTGAAGACAAAGGCTAGGATATAATCCCTGTCCTCCAGGCACCGAAATTCTAGTGGGAGGCATGTGTTGGAACTAAGTTATAAACAAAATAATCTGAAAAATTGAGGAAAGCAGTTAATTCTAATAATGAAAACTGTTTTATCCAGTTATAGTTAAAACTGCTTAAAATAAAATATATCAAAATACTGAAAAATAAAATTAATCAGGACATATATTAAATGCCTATTTGGGTTGCAGGCCAGTGCAGTCTACTGTGATTGCTCTGTATAAAGGTGTTTATTAAGAGAGGTGGAAAACAACATAGACAGGCTGCTCTGTGCCAGGGGCTTTTAAGATTTTCTTATTTAACTCTCTCAATCTCTCAACAAACCTTTAGGTATGTATAATAATTCCTATTTTACAAAACAGTGACCTGAGTCTCAAATATGTTAAGGCAGAGAGGAATTTGAATCCAGATAAAACTCTCAGGCTCAAAGTCAATTTTACTTTTGACAAGCCAGTGATTTTCAAACTTTATTAGCAGAAAACTAGCTTTAAAATAAAGGCATGCATGCATGATTTTATTAGTATAAATGTAAATTATGTTTATAACTTTTTACAACACAGTTATAACAGTAAACATTTATTTATCATAAAGTCAATCAATGAGAATAATACGGTTATAGTGATTAACATAAAAATTGGAAATCAAGGGTTATGGATGATAACCACAGAGCCTGATTTATTTACGTTTTTGTTATTGTTGCATAGTATTACTACAGCCCTGCTGTAGTAATACTTCACGGAGTTGTAAATTATAACATATTTTTAATAGGTTACCCTGTAAAGCAGGCTATTCTTCAGCCAAGCTGTTATAGAAACTTGAATGACTTGAGTAGGAATTAAATTCTATTAAATTCTATTTTATTACAATAATTATTTATCAAGCCCCTATATATATTAGGCACAAGCTGAATACCAGGGATTCCATGGTGCTCATGACAGACATGGGTCTTGGCCTCAAGATCAGTGCTTTGAAAGGGGAAGTACTGGGTCAGGAACCTTTTCTGGAGTTGAACATTTACACGATGGATTTTTCCCCAAAGGTATAAACATGTAGGGTTCAATTAACCTCTTATGGAGAGATTTCTCTCAGTTGAAGGTACACTCACAGGCCATAAAGTCTGGGCATCAAGCATAGACTAACTGGCAGCCTTTGGAAAACTAAAACAGAGATTTTCTCAATATACCTTCTTTTTTTTCTTTTTTCTTTTATTTCAGCATATTATAGTGGTACAAATGTTAAGGTTACGTATATTGCCCTTGCCCCCCTCCCCCTTCAAGTCAGAGCTTCAAGCATGGCCATCCCCCAGATGGTGCACATCGCACTCATTATGTATGTATATCCCCATCCCCTCCTCCTGTCTACCCAACACCCCATAAATGATCTTCCTATATGTCCACATAGGTGTTGATCAGCTCCACATACCCTCTTTCACTCACTCACCACTGAATCTCTCCTGTGGTTTTGGTAACCCTGGGTACCAGGATAATTACTTTAGGAGCTGAGGACTAGCTTGTTTTCTAGTTTGGGTAAGTGTGAGGCCAGGGTTGTAATAATCTTGAGATTCTTAAAGACTTTTTGGACTCTTTCAAAATTAGGCTATAATTTATGAAGCATTGAAGGAACTACGTCCATTCTAGTGATGGACCTCCAGGCTGAAGCTGCTACAGAAATCCTAGTCCCCATAGGTATCTAGAACTCCACTAGCTGGCACTGAGCAATATAAAAATTAAAGAGAATACACTTTGTGCGTGTGTGCGTGTGTGTGTGTGTATAAATTTAGTTCAGTAGGACAAGAGAATCTGGTTAGACTTTATTTTCTTTCTTTAATTTGTAAAGTGATTGAATATTCAGAGTTAGACTTCTCTCCAGGAATTTGAAAATGATAGGGGGCTTGTATTCAGACCTAGGGCACCTTCATGTTGGCAGTTTATCATTAAAGTATCTTAATGGTGTTTGATCTCTACAACTTGTCATGCACTCTACTAAAAATATGACTGTGCATAATTTGGAATGGAAAACAGGAAACAGATTTTCAGCCTTGGCTACGGCATAACCTTGGAGCTAATTTAATTGGTGTACAGTTGCCACTAATTTCAGAGCTTTTGGGGGAAATCTATACTGCTCACAGTGCTCCCACAGTGATTCCCACAGGAGCAGTAGTTGGTGCTGGGAGAGCAAGAGAGTCCTGATAGATTGCTGATCTCTTCCCCTGAGGTCAATAGTCACATTGCAGGTAGAAGAATAAATATCCGGAGGTGGTGATTGAAAAAGGTGCTAGTCAAATCTCCTGTTAAGACGAGCACTGCTGACTCACAACCCCACCTGCCACCCCTATGGATCCAGCACCATGCTCCTTGCTGCCAAGCTCTCCCAGGCTGGTCCCAGCCAATGCTGAGCTTGGTGTGAGTACTAGTCCAGGCCCATTCCTGCCTGTTGTGGGATTTTTCTGGCAAGTGATTGGCTTGAGGACTTCCCATTGGCCTGGCCAAAACTTCCTTAACACTGCGCGTGCCTACTCAGTCATTCTTCCTTCCCCCTCTGCCCTCACAGGTACCAGACCTACATCCTGGTCTGAGGCTCCCCTCACTTATTCCTGTTGCCTCCCTGTGTCTTTCACAGGCATTTCCCCAATAAAGCTCTTGCACGTCGAGCCTCATCTTGGTGTCAGCTTCTCAGAGGACCTGGACTAACACACTGGGGACTGTTAGCAGGATAAAAAGATTTTTAAAATGCAAAATTAAAATGAAGTGCTTACGGGGCCTCTTTTTCACCACTTCCCCCTTCCCAGGTACCTTTGGATACATTTTGCAAACCACTTCACAATACCAAGCATGGAAAAATGTGGTTTTACTGTGAAAATAAAAATAAAGATGATTCCTTATGGAATTCTGACAGGAGCAGATCAAGGTTGAACTGGAACTCAAGACAAAGGAGTGGATATAAAAAGTGATGCGTAAAAGAAAGTGATACAGTCACGTTTTAAGCTTAAAAAAGAAACTCTGGCTGAAAGATCTGATTCTCTTTTGGTTCCAAAGGAAGTTACAGGTAATGCCCTGAACCAGAGGGCTTCTCATAGTCAAGAAAAGAAACAATTAAAATAAGAAAATATCTCACAAGCATTTTCCAGGTCAGTATGAATAGTACCAACATACCAGAGATAGTGCTAACCAGCAGTCATGGGAAGGGAGAGATTGGAGGCAGAAAATAATGCTACTGAGCCTGGTTTATGAAGCTAAAGAAAGTCCAAGCCAAGGAAATGGAGGACAATGGAAAGATACCAAAGAGAGGGTTGTTATTCAGAAGACTGCTTATACTTGGAAGTACATTTTCAAAAGTTAAAACCCAATTTTAACTTAACATCCACCTGGTGCAAAATGAATGTGTCAATATTTTATATATATAAATAATATAGTCTATATACATATAAATAATTTTATATATATATATATATATATTTACAGAGAGAGAGAGAATCCATGGGGAGCTAGTCCCACTTTAATTAACTCCCTAGTAATTAACCTAAGAATGAAATGATAAAAGAGAAACTTTCCCAATTGGGGTCAGATTATGTTAGTCTAAAATTTAAAACTTTCATAAGGTACACAAGAGTACCAAGAGGGTCACAAATGCAGAGGCTACACTGAAAAGTCAGAAGCAGTTTCCAGATTTTGAAAGATTTCTGGGAAGACGTGTCAAAAGATCAGCTTTGACACTGACAGCTGGTCTCCCTTGCAAATTAAGCTTCTGTGTTCAGAGTTCTTCAGGTATCCAATTTCTACTCTCACCTCTGCCTCCAGAGGCGAGTCTCACAGGGCTCCACTGCAGCAAAAACCTGTCAAATCCCAAGGTTGCTTTTCACTCCCTAATTCCTTCTGTAAGTTGTGTCATTCACGTTAAAATAACAAATTCACATCCAATTGATTTTCGAAAGAAGGAACTGTCTCCAGATTATTCACTGATTTTCTTTAATATACAAACAAGCAGAAAGCATAGGAGGAAAACGCATTTCTGAATTGAGCTCTTTGCTTTTTGTGAAGCTTCTTTCGTGAAAACCGTGGACACATTCATTCCAGATTCTGCTGTTTTCACTTTCTAATATGATGGCTCATCTCTGCGCAAGTGTTTCTCTTCCATTAATGTTAATGGAAGTCACTCTGGTGTATCAAGGGGAGAATAGACCCCTTTGTCTTTTTAATTGGTCCTATAAAACAATAAATGAATGCACTATGTGAGTTCTACTGAGAAATAAATTTTGGCCATCCATACGATGGTGCTTTTAAAGAAAACATTTTCTTTAAAAGAAGATAATATGTAGCTTCCTGGTTGGACACTAGCTAGGAACCAAACACATAAAAAAGTACATCAAGATTAAAGGGATAATAGGTAATTTTGTTCTTTAGGAAGATGATGTTACTAAGTGTGTCTGCAGAGCAAGAGGCAGAATACAAAGCACAAAGCGCCTGTTAAAATGAAGCAATTGCAACCGCAATTTAATGGAGGACAAGAAAGCAATTAACAGCGTAAAGTCATTGATGCGAAGGATAGACCTCAGGATTAGAATCTTATTAAAACAAAGGCTGGTACAACTTGATTATAATGAGTTAAGTTAAAAGCTCTCCAAAACAATCTCAGCGTGCACATGTAGAAAAGAAAACATAATTTACCTTATTATTACACTTTGGGCTACATAAGGTGCTGGTAGCATTGCGACCTTTTACAGATCAATCTCTCAAACAAACTGAACAGGAGCCGTCTCCAGGACTTAATTCTGCAGAGTAGTTCTCTCTCTATCACTACCACCTAGTCAAAAATGATAGTTCAAAGCATGACGGTTTTTAGGACTGATGCTAGGACAGAACAGGAAGGGTTTTTTCCCCCCAGTTCTTTTTCTTTCTGGATTTTTAAAAATAACATCACCTAAGATTGTACTGCAGGTCAGTGTAAAGATATGCTGTGGTTTGCAATGAACTGAGCTATAATCTTCTGACACTTCCCTTGCTGATTCAATATTTTAAGATAAATATCATACAAGGAACAGCGAGAAATGAGGCAAAGGGCATCAGATTAAATGATGGAAAAAACGCAGCCTAAAAACTTAACATAAAGTAACAGTTAATATATTGCTTTTTTAACCCCTCCAAGCTGGCATAAAAATCCTTCTTAAATAGGACATTAAGAACAAGTTAAATAATTTCTTGACTCAGATATGTACTTTTTTAAATCAAAGTAGATTTAAATGAGGCTCAATTTTTCCTTCAATTTTTAAAGACTAATTTTATATTTTACAAGCCATTTGATAAACTCCATACGCATATTTTATGAATTGAAACATATTTGCTTCCATTTTTAATGGAACTATTTCATGTGCCCGTGTGATATAAAATGTTGTGTTAAGTAAAGAAAAACATGACCTAAAGAGATAGAATTTTTTCCATAAAAATTGTAGATGGTAGGATCAAAATCTCAATTAATTAGCTATTATGAGAGTGATAATATTAATATATTTGTCAATCCACACTCCCTCCAGCAGTATAGAGGAATCCATATCCTTGTCATGATTTTATACTGGCAAACTTCCGGATAGTTGTCAATCAGATGGATGTACAATTGTGGCTCTATGTAGCTCTAACTGGCACTTCCTTGGTTACTAGCGAAACTGACTACTATTCATATATTTACTGGCCATTGATATTTCTTCTTCTGTAAAATGACTGTTAAATCTTTTGTTATTTTTTCATTGCATTGGTGGTCTTATTATTGATTTACAGGTGTTCTTTATAAATTTTGAATTATCATCCTTTGTTTAATACAGCCGATTCAGTATAATGTAATGCTGAGGTAATTTGAAAAACAGACTATGGAGTCAGTCTGCCTAGGTTCAAATCCTAGCTCTACTATTTACTAGGTGTGTGGACTTGAGCAAGTTCCCTAACCTCCCTGTGCCTCGGTGCTATCTGCAATATAATATGCGGATGACAATACTAGTTGTCTCATAGGGTTGTTGTGAAATTAAATGCATTCATATATGTAAAGTACTTAGTATAGTATCTGGCACATAGTAAGCACTCAAAAATGACTAAATACTATTATTTTCCTGTTACAAATTTTTAAAATATTGTCTAAAGTTTTGTAGTTTATCTTTTCAATTTTTTTAAAAAGCCTTTCCATGAACAGAAGTTCTCAACATTAATGTAGTTTAATGAATCAATTTTTTTCATGGTTTGAGATGTATATTAAAAAAGTCTTTCCCTTCCTCCAAAGCCATTAAGATCTTTTGTAGACTGTCTTCTAAATGTTTTATGATATTACCTTTCATATAAAAATTTTTAAGCCATGGCATTAATTTTTGAGTTATGATGTGAGATATGCGTCCACCTTTCATTCTTTTTCATATGGACAACCAATTTTTCCAGCTTCATTTATTGGAAAGTCCATTCCTTTCCCACTTATCTATAATGCCAACTTTGCCATGAATCAAGTTTCTGGATATGTGTAGACTTTCCACTTTTTAAAATTGGTTCATATATCTGTATTATGCCAATACTACATTGTCTTAATTAGTATAGCTTTATAATAATTCTTAAAATCTTGATAAGCAAATTTCTGCACTTTGACCTTCATTTTGGGGAGTGCCTTGGCTAGTCTTGGCTCTATAATCACATTTTTATGAGAAGACAGAGATTTACTTTTTTGAGGGTGAAAAAATCTTCTAATAGGATTATTTTATAATGTTCTTCTTGAGATTTTTTTCAACCAATAATGTAAAAATATTATTTTTACAAAGATAATTTGATAGAGAAAATCAAGAATATAAGAAAGTGGAAAAACAAGAGTAAAAACTGTCCCAAGTCCAGCATTTCAAGACAATCACTATTGACAATTTTTGCATATATTTCAGACTTTTAATGTATATATCTATATGGAGGTATATTAATATATAGATTTTTTACATATTATGCATTCTGTTTTGCTACATTTTTCCACCACTCAGCAACACATTGTAGAGATCTTTTCATGTCAGTGAATTTTTTAACAGTTTTTTATTAGTCAGCTTTGCTGCAATAATAAACCCAACAGTTCAGTGGCTGATAACTACAAATATTGATTTCTTGTTTACATGACATGTCAGGGGTTGGCCATCTACTGTGGTTATGCCTCATGTGCTGTCTCACTCCAGTATTCAGGCAGTCCTCATTTTAGACAGAGGCAGAGGAAAAAGTGGAGTGGAGACATGTAATGGTTCTTATAGGTTCTTGGACAAGGTGTGTGTCACCTCCAGTCACATTTGTTTGGCCAAAGGGAGACACGTGCTGTGCCTGGCATGAATGGGGTAGGGTGGTGACCTGCTCCCATAGGAGCATTGCCAGGCACACAGCAAGATGTGAGACATAAAAATTCTCTCTCAGAGACAGCAAAGCGATAGGGACAGCAGCACAGTCTACCACAATGATGGCTCTGATGTCTTTCACTGTATAAATCACATGGTGCAAACTGATTGTTCTGTAAGTCAAATTTTGTGCTTGATTGATTAATTTTAAAAATGTGCCAGTAGGAAACCAAGCAAAAGAAGTGAATAGGCAATTCACATACACACATACATACCAAAGGAGGGAATAGGAATGGCAGATATGAATATAAAAATATATTCAATGTTGTTAATAATTAAAGAAAATGCAAGTTATGACTATAATGAATGGTTATTTATGATCTGTTAGATAAACAAAGGATAATCAAATGATTTCCAGTGTTGGCAAAAGTGTTGGTTATGCATATATATGACCCACACAGTGTTTTCTTTTATAGTTAAGTTAAAAAGTTTGGGGGCTGCATCCTCAAATTTCAATTTCCAGCTTTCTTTTCAGAAAAATGGGAAGGTTGGTGGCCTGGCATGGCGTTCCCTCATGGTGACAAATAGCTGGAGCTGAGAGTACCTGTCCCCTTGTGAAGATGCTCTCCCACTCTCTATGGTCCCCAATACTCCCTGTTGTCTCACACCTGGGCCACTTTCCTCACCTAATTAGCTCTATGATCCATTGAGACATTTAACCTTTGATATCTGCATAGATAAACTGTATCTCCTTCTGAATAACATTTAGGTTATTTCTAATTTTCCATTATTCTATAAAAAGCTGAAATCAACAGCCTTGAATACTTGTTCAAATATATTTAATTCCTAAGAGGGACTGACAGATAAGTACACTCCAAATTTTGATAAAAAATTGTCAAGACTGTCCCTCCAACACAGTGTGAGCACTCCCATTTCTTTGAATACTGACATCATTGGATATTATAAATTTCATTCTTCTTTATTTATCAAATAGGCAATCAATGATCATTTATTATAGTCATAACTTGCATTTCTTTAATCATTATCAGTGTTGAATATATTTTAATGTTCATGTAGGCCATTCTTAGTTCTTTCTTTGTTATATATGTATGTATGTAAATTGCCTAGTCACTTCCTTTGCCTATTTGCCCATTGGCACATTTATTTTTTAAAATTAATCAGGACTCTCTATATTAGGGATATTAACTCTGTTTTAAATGTTGTGAATGGTTTACAGTTTGGTTTATTTAGTCTTTCACTGTAGTTTTGGCTATATTATTTATGTGTCAGTGTTGCAGTCATCAGCCATCAGTCTTTTTCTTTGTGGATCTTCCTCATTAAAAGTTTATAAAAAGATTAATTCATATTTTTATCTAATGTATTTATGTATGTCTTTTATAATATACTTCTATCCATCTGGAACTTAAATTAATGTAAGGGGTGATGTTTGAATTTATATATTGTTTGAATAGCATCTAGCCAACTGGCCCCACACTACCATTGAGAAGGCATCCTTCTTAATTTATTTTATATTATTAATTTTTGCACTAAATTTACCATATATATTTGTGTCCATTTCTATATTCTTAATTTCCCTAATTTGTGTAGTTAGTCCAAGCTCCACATTATTTTAATCTCTATAGTTTTATGTTTTAATATCTAGAATGATTATTCTTGATCCATTATTCTTTTCATTATTTTCTCCAGACTTTTATTAGATATTTTTTATACCTTTATTGTCTGAAATAAACTGTGTAACCAATTTTTCAAGGTATCCTTTTGCTATGCTATCTTTGTCAGGTTTTGCATACTATAAGTATATACTTGCTTCAGGAAAACTTGACTTCTTTATGCTCTGAAACAGTTTAATTAGCATTGGAATTACTATTTCTTAAAAGTTTAAGATAATTTATCTATAAAACCATGTGGACCTAGCACTTTTTAGGTGGTATCTTTCAAATGGCTTTCTAAAATTATTTTGCAATTATTGGTCAATTTAAGCTTTCCAACTTGTGTGTCATTCATTACTCTATACTTGTAATTTAAAAGTATAGTACAGGCAGAACCATAATCAAAGAATACATTTTATGTATTAGGAACACAACACACCACTGGGTCTATATGAAGGGGGCAATATGGCTTATGGTCCTTTTAAAAATATTAGTCTGCTAAAGACATTAGGGGAATTTTACAAACATGGTTTGATGATGATGATGTCAATAACAGTGACAATAGTACAGAAAGAACTAATTGGCCTCCTTATATGCATCCACTTTTCTCCTTTTATATTCCTTTTTCTTGGATTATGGCATCCTCAGCCTCTCTGCACCCACACGTGTTCTTTCTTCTCTCTGGTGATGTCTCCACTCCCCATTCTATCCACCTGACAGATTCCTTGTATCTGTCCAGACCCAGTTTAAGCATCAGCTCCTCTAGGAAGGCCTCTCTGATTCCTCTGCTGCACGTCACTCTTGTATATAATTAGGTGTTCCCACTTCTTCAGTTCGAGTTCTTATACTTTACGGTAATTACTTATCTAAATGTCTGTCTTCCTCACAGGACATTAACGTGTTTGAAGGCAGGGTCTGGGTCTTATTCCCCTTTACCTCCCTGGAATTTAGCAGTGTCTGGTAGATAGTAGATGTTCAGTAAGTGGACGCTGAATGCACAAAGCAGGAGCTGGGGCTTTCTTGGGGAGAGGGGATAGAGGCAGGTGGAAGATATTTCACTAGGGATTTCTCAGATGGAGGCACCATAGGTGAGAGGAAGCAGGAAGTGATTAAAAACTCTTGCTGGAACTTCCACAGAGCTGGAAATAATGCATTCACATTAGAACAGCAGGATGAGCACAGTCCGCGTGCAACATGCTGCTAGATGACTAACCTTTTGGCAGTTGCAAATGTATCGCACTAGAGAATACGGAATTACAACAAATGCCTCCAGGTTATTCAGCTGTATCCCCCGTGGGCCAGTGTAGTGTTGTTCCTTCAATACACACAACCACCCTGGACTGTGTGCCTCCTGTTTAATTTCTGATCATGCAAATCTCTGATCATTTGTGCTAAAGCTAAGAAGGTAAAATGCTCTTTCTGTTTTATTTTTATTTTTAGAAATGGTCTTTGGAGGAACCAAGAGAACATTAACAATATAACAGCAATTTAAAATAAGAAGCTTTTGATGAAATCGTTTTAATTACATAGCCCACTTCGGCATACTTCAGTTTTGATCATTATTCTCGATCCCATGCACACGGCAATTTGAGTTTTACTTAAGAAAACAAGTAAACTAGAATTACCACACACAGTTTGTGAGTGAAAACACAGTTACAACTGAGCGATTAGGAGCCATCTAATTGACCTAGAGGTATAGTAATTAACTACCAGGGGATAAACTAAAAGCTCATTTTGTAGACTCCAAGTGTTTCTACACAGACCCCACATGCTATTTCAGTCTGCCAGAAGCAAAAGCCATTATGGTCGCCTTTGTATAAAGAGAAGGAGATAGATATTTGCCGCGGATTTTAAAAGAAATAATACTGCCACTCTCACTGTTCAGGAGTGTTATTGTGGTAGCATAACAGATACCATACGATTTTGCTGCTAACTTAGACAAATAAGATAAAAACTTCTTTTATAGGAACATTTTCTCAATCACAGCAATGTAACAGTGGTCAATATCTTCGTAGCAACTTCAAAAACTATTTTCCTTGAAATTTTTTTGGAGATTACAAGCACATTTATATTACAACTCCAGCATTTTTTCAGAGGTCTGGCAAATGTCTTTGTATTTTTAGAGGAGGAACAAAAATTCTCTTGGGTGCTACCCACCTAACATATATTGCACCTGTCTGTAGCCAATATCAAAGCTCTTAGATTTTTGTGGAGGTGAAAGCATTGCTTATTGCATAAACTGTGACAAGACCAGCAAGTTGCTAAACAAAGCTCAACATGACTTTTCAAAAAACAGCAGAATTAGGGAAAAGCAACACAATGCCAAAGTTCTGCTCCAGTCACTAATAGCATGGCCTATAAAACAAAGAAATCTAACCATCATCTCAGTCCTATTCCTCCAACCATGTTGTGGACAGTGGACCATCAACGATCTCCTCTCGTGCATCTTCAATCAAAAGTCAAGCTAATTAGCATCATTGATTCAATGTCAATTATGTTCAGGGCACTAGACTTTATATGTGGTCCAGGAGTCAGCTCAGGGCTTCTTTATCCCCTTAGGTCTTGTTGAAATTCTCCTCTATTCCCCTTGCCTCTTTTCTATCCTGTAGAAGTACAAAGTCCTTCCAAAGATTTTTGTCCATTCTTGAAGATCAGGTGATGATGATCTTTTGAATTTTCTTGAATTCTGGCTTCCTTGAGAAACCTTTCTTTGCCTCATTGACACTGGCATGAAACAAAGGTCCTTATTTGGTTCATCCTATATCCATACCAAGCATTTGTGAGTTCAATACACATTACAAAAATTATTTTTGGAGGGGGTTTCCTATGGAAGGAGTCACATTACATACCATGCCAGCCATCTGCCTCAGTTGCTGGCCCTCCACTACCCACTGCCATTTCTGCTGTCCAGCTCCACCCTTCTGAAATGCCTGTGAAAGTGGCTGGATCTCTGCGCTCTAAATGCAGGGCAACTCAGCTTTCCCCAGGCCTGCTCCCAGCATGCTTATGCTAATCCATCAGTGTGCTCAGAAGAACACAAAATTTTCCAA